>JANIJQ010000019.1:0-18804 GCA_030557965.1 Sungouiella middelhoveniana | reverse complement strand
TCCAATCGAGTTTCTACAACCAGAATCTACTGAATCGTAAATGCTGCAATATAATTTTTTTTTTTTTTTTTTTCAACGCTTGTAAGCTAAATATTTATAGACAGCTAATCAAAATCAATTGTCTGATGATAGGCAACCACTTCTCCAATAATTTCAGAAGTACTAGGCAGTTCGCACTCTGAAACATTCTCATTCGAAATTTCCGACAAGATCATACAAAGATGATCTATTAGTTACTAATTCGACACCAGTTCAAACACAAGCCACGGTATGGAAGGACCCCACCAATCATTAAAAGCATCAAGGACGGTAGGAAAAATTTCGGCGGCGTTACTGGATTGATTTATTTCTTTTGCATTCTATTTTCGTTAAGAACGTTTTCCTTGGCCACAATTGAAAGGCTCTTTAATCGCATGGGTTGAGAACGCTCAAAATATTATGGGGAACCAGAATTTGTTGACAAACTAATTTCTACTACTGCAAAAGAAGGTCCTAAGTTCAATTTCCAAATGAAAAATGCTTGGTTTACTGAGTGGCCCGCTGAAAAACAACCTAGGGCATATTCATAGACAACAAGTATTTCACTTAAAGAAAGTATTTTTGGGAGAGGCATGTTACTGTTGTTTATAATAAGGTAAACAAGCAGTCATTTAGTAATCGAAGAAATTAATTATCGCAGAATTTAATGATCGAAGAATACTCAATAGGAAATGTGAAACAGAGAAGTAGCTTATCAATAAAAATCGAGGAGATACACAAAGCTATGTAAGCTCCACACAATGGGGTTAGTGGGGCCTCTGAGGTCATTTGGATTAGTATCTGAATGCGAAGATGATGACCCGATGAAACAACAAATGCATGATCGTTCCTCTACCAATTGATATTCGAGAGTATCGAGGTGCTTAACATTTGCATGCCATTAAAAATTCTGTAAACAGTAACTACGCAATCGTGAAGATTACTGGAAACCGTCAAAATCGAATGCACTCCAGCTGTGCTCACCACCATCTATCGAAATTAGAAGGCTAACGACACAATAACCGCGAGAATGAGCAGTTATCATTACCTCCCACAGGAATTCAAATTGATACTCCTAAACTTCATTTCCACTTTGCCAAAAGATTATCCACTCGCTAAAGACAAATAATTATATTCTGCTGCCTTCGGACTACACACAAACTATCACCCTCTCGCCTACTACTGCACCTATCTCTAAATTGCTGATAACCGATACTATTTATGAACCATGTTCACTACGCTACATGTAAGCTCCTTGGAGCAGCTAGACGCCAACGTGGCTAAAGATTACAGCCTCAAGACGATATCACCCGTGACGGGAAAACCCAAGCGTGTGCGCTCCAAAATGGGATGTTTCTATTGTCGAGCTCGAAAAAGAAAATGTGACGAAATTAAACCAAATTGCACGTTTTGTTCGCTGAGAAACCTCGAATGTGTGTATCCGGTGGAGAAGGAGTCGCGGAAACGTTCGCTGGCCGAGCCTACCGTTATTGTGACGAATGAATCCAACCTAACATTATCTGATCGGGTAACATCTACATTAGTGGCGGTCAAGTCTCCAAAGTTGGCCCTGCCGTTCCCAATTATAGAAGACAATGTTTCGTTGCTGGAATACTATCACGGGATGCTTCGACTGCCCAAAGTTGAGGAATTAGATGAGGAGGGCAATGCGATCACCTCCAGCGATGATGTAGCCGAGTTTATTCCAAATTTCTTGATAGAACCCTCAGATATGTTTAGTCTCTACATGGACGAGCAGAGTATGAATTTCGTGTCGTACTTCCACAGAGTGGTGGTCAACTTTGTCAGTATCACCCCCTTCTCTATTCAGAACCATCTTGGCAACACTTACATGTCTTTGGCAGCCAAGGATCAGAGCATTTTAGCGCTTTTGGCTACATGGGGTGCGTTGTTTGTCGACGGACCTGAATCTGATACTTACAAGTCGCTTCTAGTTCAAGCCCGGATGCTAGCACACCAGAAATTGGAGTCGGATTCACTTTCCTATATGGACAAGTTCGTGTTGTTGTGTTACTTTTCTGGATTAACAGGAGTGGAAATTTGCTCTGGCGAAACTTCGGAATGGCACAAGCTGTTGCAGGTATGTCACCGTCTCGTTGAAGAGCTAGGATCTATTCGGGGATTATTGGAGAGATTCCACTACCTGAACGAAGCCAGATACATCGTGGCCAATCTTCAGTACCACGAGGTGATGTCTTCAATGTCCCTGAAAAATGGCACCTTCTTGAAAATGTCAGAATACTCGGCAGTTTTCGAAGACGACACGGATTTTTCTTATGGAGTAGATCCTTTGCAAGGATGCATCCACCCAGTGTTTTTGCTTCTAGGCGAGATTATCAACGTCAAAGCCGAACATGTGCGTGAAGCGAAAGAGATCGAAGATGAGTTGGAGGGAATCGCTGGAACGTCCCCTGAAGAGAACGAACAGTTTGAGCTTCTCACGCAGAAACGGTTGAGACATTACTTCAAGGCCAGCAGAATAGCTTCGCAGTTAATGGCCAGAGTGGATGCGTGCGAGCCCAAACAGAACCAACAGTGTTTCATTAGTGAGGAGGAGTTGGAAGATCACTTGGTTCTATTTGAGGCGTTCAGAAATACTTGCAAGTTGCAAATTCTCATCTACATCCAAAGTTTGCGACCTAAGGCACCGGAAGTGCAGCTTATCTTGGTGGATACATTCAAGTTGATTGACGTACTTATTAGATGTCGGTTGCGGTCCGCCATTAGCATGGTTCTACTAATATGTGGGCTCTGCTGCTGTTTTCAAGGGGATCGAGTGCATCTCAAGAAGCAGTTCGAGGAAATGCAAACTTATTACAAAGTTCACAACGTGAAGAAGATCCAGATACTAGTAGAGCACAGCTGGGTGATTAATCCTAACGGGGACATGACGGTGAATTGGGAGGATTTGTGTGAGGAGTTCGGATGGGTTTTGGCTGCGTCGTAGCGAAGAAAGTGTGGAAAAGAGAGAATGAGCAAACGGAGAAATCAAACTAATGAAAGAAAGGCAAGTGGAGGAATTGAACGAGAGAAAGTGAGTTAGAGATACACTTGCAAGAGCAAGGGGAAGAAGAGAGTACGCGGCTATGAGTAAGGCGGGATTTCAAGTGCGATTTTGGTGTGGAGGTGATCGCTAAATTAGACCGACAGGCGATAAGGCCGTATGTGGAGGTATCGGGCAGGAAAGTGCGTCAGGTGCGGATAGCCAGAATGAGCAATTCTATCCGCGTAATACTATTTAAACCACCCATCGCGGCCAATTCCTATCCACGAACAATGTCTTTCACTATTAGACCTATCGAAGAAAAAGACAAGGCGGAGTGGTTGGAATTGTGGAGGGGAAAGGACTCCTATTTGGAATTCTACAAGTCGCTCGACGTTGTGCCTCCAGAGGCCACCGAGACTACATTCAAGCGGTTTTTGGATCCTTCAGAGCCCGTGTATGCGTGCGTGGCAGTGGACGACTCTGGCAAACTCATCGGCTTTGCTCACTACCTCACCCACAGAAACACATGGACGGTCGAGAACTCATTGTACTTGAATGACTTGTTTGTTCTGAGTGCTTCGCGGCTCAAAGGTGTAGGCAGGTCCCTCATCGAGTATGTGTATGATGAAGCTGACAAGTTGAAGTGTCCCAACGTGTACTGGTGCACGCAGTTTGAGAATCACCGTGCGCAGTTGTTGTACACCAAGGTGGGAGTCAAGGCCGGGTTTTTGACATACAGAAGGCCATAGAAGATCCTGGAGAGAATCGTGGCATGTTCTGCATTGGTGTAGACACCTTGTGGAAAGATATGTTCTTGTAAACAAGTGTATAGACATGTCCAAAATAGATATTCTAGAGTGATACTAGGTAGACTTGTCTAAAATACAACAAGTCCTACGATTGCTAGTGCGCACCACATTAACTAGACGATTTTTGTAAGAACAAGCCAATCTTTGTAACTTGTCCTAGCGATAACTACTATTGTGAGCTAGCATGACCTTTTATCTTCATACCTTGGACTGGATCTTGGATTCTAGAGGTACTTCTAGTCCTCACTCCATGAATTCCAACTCTACACTGATCAACTACATTGGAAGGAATGTATATTAGTGAACCACAATCGCAGCCATTCTTATCGCGAATTGACTCATCACATTTATTCTTCATGACAAAAGAAGTAACCGCCAACGCAGACCCCGGGATTGTCCGTATCTTCGTAGTAAGACATGGAAGAACTGATTACAACGCCCAAAAAATCATGCAGGGCCACTTGGACATCGACATCAACTCAGAGGGCCGAGAACAGGCCAGAAAGGTTGGTCTCTACCTAAAAGATATCCAGTTCGACAACTACGTTACATCGGATTTGATAAGATGCGTTAACACCTCGGCACCTATCTTGGAGCACCAGCGCAAAGTGGGCGAAGTGATCACCACTTCGAAATTACGAGAGAGAAACATGGGACCGGTGCAGGGGATGAAAATGCAACAAGCCATCGAACAATATGGGGCTGATTTCCGAAACTTGGGCGAGAAGGAGCATGAACTAGTGGCACGAGTAGAAAATGTATGGAGCCACATCCAAAAGAGAGCCGTTGCAGAGAACCACATGAACATCTGTGTGTGTACCCATGGAGGTGTAATCACGACTTTTATCAACCATCTCTACGATGGACGCAACTACAAGCTAGCAGAGGGGTTGGTGAAATCGGACTTGAAGGTTCCGTTCAACACATCCGTGGCGGTGATAGACTTGAATAAGGAGAGCGGGGCTGGTATTATCCAGAAATTTGGAGTTACTGAACATTTGGGTGGGCACTTTGAGGTGCACAACCAGCTCTTGAGATAGATAGATAATAGATTATTTGATTTTAATTTCTGGATCGTCTACTATATGATTTCTATTTCTGTATCTTTCTACAATTCTGATTTGCTCCATTTCTGTATATCCTTACACAGTAACCTTTCGGTATCTATCTAAACTTCTCCTCACATGATATTCTCCATCTGAATTGTCTCGTATTCACTTCCACTGACCCACTACTACAAGCTCATTAATAAATGTTTTTCTTTTTCTAGTGTACTATCTCTAAAATCACCGTATAAATATGAAGCCATCTCAACAGAGAAGCTGGGAATTGAAATCAGGCAAGCATGTCTGGATCGATGGTGTTCGATCTCGAGAAAGAGGCGTATCTCTGGAATGGATCTTTTCTCTCCAACTCGTACTCAGGGTTCTTCACCTTGGAGCTCCACTTGCGCTTGTAGATTCTCTTCATCCACTTCCACAATTCAGAGCCTGCCAAGAACAACAACGTCAAGGCAATTGCAACACCCCATTCGTATCCAATGCCCGTATGCAAAAACACCTTGTCATTGATCACAGGGATGTAAACCACTGGGAACACAGAAACAAAACCTCCAGCGACTGACCAAAACAAAAACTGGTTGTCCCAGAGATCAATGCATGTCTGCTTCAACCACGAGTTGTCGGTCTCTTGTCTCATGTAGAACAACGAGTTGGAAGGATGAATACACTCCCAAGCCAAGATAAGAGCACACCAGGTCATGGTAGCAAAGGAAGCGGATCTACCTTTAAATACCAATCTACAAGTGTCAAGGTCGGCACTTGTAGAGTTACAGTTGGCACCCAAGTTTCCATCGCCCTTGCCGAAAACGACAATCACAAAACACAACATACAGCAGGCAGCCATCCACAAACCGTAGGCAAGCATGTCAAGAATAAGCTCCTTGGTGAAAATCTTGCGGTTTGGAGGCTGCTCCAAAATGTCCTCGGATGCTCTCTCCTGTCCCAATCCCATGGCTGGGAAACAAGACGTCACAACCAAGATCCACAATACCTCGACTGGAGACAATGGGAAAACAGACTGCTTGTTGTCATCCATGAAGCACAAACCAACCATCAAATAGATGGCCTGAGCAACGTTCTCTGCCAAAAGCTGCAAGATAAATTTCTGGATGTTGGCAGCCATTCTTCTACCTTCCTCAATGGCATGCAAAATGGAAGAAAAGTTATCGTCAGTCAACACAATATCCGAAGCATCCTTGGCAACATCGGAACCGTTGAGTCCCATAGCAATACCCACGTCTGCCTTCTTCAATGAAGGAGAGTCGTTGACACCATCACCGGTCATGGCGCAAAACTTGTCACGACGGTGCAATGCATCGATCATTCTCACCTTGGTCTGAGGAGCACAACGGGCAATAACCAAGGGCAAAACAGGCAATTGGTCAATCTGTTCGTCAGTTAAAGAGTCAAATTCATTGGCAGTCATACACATTGCCTGAACGACATCCTCACTGTAGTGGTACAAATTGTGAGGCAAGATACCAACTTCCTGAGCAATGGCCTTAGCAGTGCTTGGATGGTCACCAGTGACCATGTGCACATTGATTCCGGCTCTGTGACACAACTTGACAGAACGAGCAGTCTCAAGTCTGGGAGGATCGTAAATACCAACCAATCCGTGGAAGATCAAGTTGGACTCAACAGCTTCTCTGTCCTTCATGTTCTCGCCTTTCAAGTCGTAGTCTCTGCTTGCAAATGCCAACACACGCAAACCTTGAGATGACAATGCGTCCATGTTGGCTTCGATCTCGGTAATGTCTTCTTCGGTCATTTTCTTGAGTTCCTGGGTGTCAGTCTTCTCTTCAGGGTTCCCAGTCCAATAAGCACATCTGCGGAGAACTCTCTCGACAGCACCCTTTGTAAATACTTTAACGTTACCATTTCCCAAGTCGTAGATGGCAGACATTCTCTTGATAGACGAGTCGAAAGGAAATTCCTCGAGATGCTCAAATCCCTGAGCATACTCTTCTCTGCCATAACCAACTCTGCAACAAAACACTTGAATAGCAATCTCAGTGGCATCTCCGTGGGCCTTCCACACCAATTCTCCGGATTCTTCATCCTTGGATTCGTTCACGGTAGCGATGTTGGCCAAGGTGGCCACGTCCAACCACTTGACAAAGTTCTTAGCAAACGAGCTCTTGTTAGTCTTGTCGATGGGGAAGAAGTCGATTTCCTCATCGGTTTCCTTGATGAATTTAGGCGAATACTTGGTGAAAGACAAATCTCCCATTGTAGGGTTGAAAGGCTCGTTGGAGTTGTCCATACTGAAAGTTCCAACCGATGGAACCCAAACCTTCTTGGCCACCATCTTACCCTGAGTCAAAGTACCGGTTTTGTCTGAGCAAATATCATTGATACCACCCAAAGCTTCCAAAGAGTCCAACTTTCTGACAATAACGTTTTTGGATACCATCACCTGGGCACCCACAGACATGGTAATGGTCAAGACAACAATCAAAGCGGAAGGAATCATGGACAAAGCCACACAGACGGCGTAAATGGCCACTTCCTTGTTAACCACCATCTTCTGCACAGCCATCACCACAATAGCGAATACGACAGCAACCCAAAACAAGAAAATTGCCAACCACGACAAAGTTCTCTGCAACGGAGTACCCACAGTGACTCCCAAAAAGTTTCCTGCGATATCCTTACAAGTACCAAAGATGGCAGTAGAGTAGGCCTTGGGAGTAGCTTTTCCATCGTCGTCTCTGACGACCTTTCTCACTATTCCAGTGTCGGACTTCAATGACTGGGCAATCTTTCCGATTTCGGTGTTCAAGCCAGTTCCCACCACAATACCACTACCTCTACCCTTGGAAACCACCGAGGAGGAGAAGACCATATTCAATCTGTCTCCAACTGGCACAGGGACCGAGGCATCGGAGTAAACTTCTTTGTGCTTTTTGGCAACTGGCAAAGACTCTCCGGTCAAAAGAGCCTCGTCGGTCTCCAAATTCATGGTGTCAAATAATCTCAAGTCCGCAGGCACAGTGTCGCCAACCTTGATGTGGACAATATCACCCGGGACAACATCCTCGGCAGCAATGGACAGGTCCTCGCCATCACGAGTGACTCTAGCGGAAGGGGAACTCAAAGACTTCAACGAGCCCATGGTTTTCTCCGCCTTCATTTCCTGGAAGAATCCAATCGAAATGTTGATGAACACCACCGCACCAATAACACCACCAGAAATCCAATCCTTGATGGCCAATGCAATCACCATGGAGATGAACAACACCATTATCATCGCATTGAAGATCTGGTGGGCCAAGATCTTGGTATAGGAGATAGAGTCCCCGTCGCCCAAGCTATTGGGCCCATACTTCTTGAGCAACTCGGCCACTTTGGCCGACGAGAATCCGTCCTGGAGATTGGCCAGAAATTGCTGAGCTACCTGTTCGATAGAGAGTCTGTAGGGCTGGAACTCTGGCGCCGCTTGAGAGGCCAGGCCAGGATTATGTGATTTACCAGTCATACTGGCCAGGGAAGAATCGCCTGTGCCAGCCCGGTTTACACTGTAGATGTTCTTTTCCTTAAGCGAAGACAGCTGAGACATGGAAAAGAGTGCTACAGAAAAGAATTGAAATTGAAATATCGGGCAGGACTCGTCTTACTTATATGCGGAGTCCACCATCTGGTGCACGTCCTGCCAAGGTGGGCCAAGACCTTGGGTCTTGGAAGTCATCGACTGAGTAGCTGAAAAAGCAACGGAGAGCGAGGTTTGTTGTGGAAGCCAGTGGGGGTTTGGGGGTTTGGGATTGCTACCACATCATTTTTTAGTCGTTGGGGATCGCGTGGGCGGCCCAGTTGGCCATATCTTGACTTTTTTTGCTCGGTGAGGATTCAATTATTTGGTTGCAAGCGATAGCAACTGGAGTGCACCGCCCGGGCTCGCAACACAAGGCATGATGAGTGTCCTGCGGCGATTGCGCACGGAATACTCGAGGTCGATTAGGTGGAAATGGAAAGGGAGTGCCAGCGGACGAGGACAAGGAATATAAGGAAAAATAAGGAAAAAGGGGAAATTCAGCAAAAACCCCTCAATTCCCCATCCCCACAAATTCGGTTTTGCTATTCCCTCTCGGAATTTTCTGCCCACGTTTCCTTCGTTTTCTGGGGCTTATCATGTCAAACCCACCGCCTGCATACAAATGGCACTTGGATCCACCTGCACAACCCTTCTGTTACACACCGGAAAAAAAATCGCTTGCTTGGCAGAAACTCTGGGCTCGTCCAAGATCCGCCCACGCAGGCAAGATTCTTGGAAACGTGCCGTCACCCAAATTAGAACCTCATCTGTCGGATCAATCAAATGCCGTGCGGCCGGGCGGTATACAGGGCGCGGGGCATTTGGAAATTTGTGAACTTTGGTTGGGTGCACCTCAGGGTCTTGGCTACAGGCAGGCCGAGTGGCTCGGGAGTGCAGGAATAGAAAAGCTGTAGTGATGAGATAGGTCATTACACAGAATGGGGATTTCGTGAGAATGGAGGAATGGAGGATTTCTTGAGAAAGGAGGCTGTGGTCGAATGGATCCGGTGAATTGAGGCTTTGGAAAATGGAATCGTACGATTGGGGAACAATGTTGGTAAAATGATGCCCAAGTTCTAATATCAGTAACGAAATCACCAAATCCCAATTTCAGAGTAACCACCATTTAAGGCGAGGTGTTACTTCATTTAGTTAGACTAACCTCGCCTAACCTTCTCGGACTTAGCTCCAGCGGCGGTCGATTGTTCTCTGAGGTCACGTGATGAATGGGCACGTGATCTCTAATCACATGCCAAATCCACCTTTCACCATCGTTGAGTCGTCGTCGCTTTCACCCCACAGAATGCCCGACGATTTCATTCTAGATGCAATCAAGGAGGGCCGGTTCCCCTCGGCGAAACGTGACTTGGCCTCCAAGTTGAAACGCTTCCCCAATAAATCATACTACGCGGCATTGCAATGCTACTACTTGTATGCCACAGGTGACAACGACCAAGCAAGAAAAGACTGCAACGCTCTCAAATTAAAGGTGCCTAGCGAGCTGGAGACGCTTGTTCTTTTGTCGGATGTGTATAAAAAGCTCGGAAATCTGCGTGATTCCTTCGAGGTGTGGGAAAATGCCGTGAAAAAATACCCATCCACCGATCTAATATTGAAATGGTTCCATCGAGCTGTCAGAGCATTTGACATCGCCAACATGCAGAAGGCGTCGATGATTTTGCATGCCCACGCAAAGTCAAAGCGTGAGTACGGCGTTTGGGCGGCATTTTGCTGCTACTTGCGGAGTTTAGAAGAGTCTGATAGTGACCGTTCGAATCGACTTCTGGTGGCTCTGAATTTGTTGGAAAAGGCCGCTCCGCTTCGAAACAACCAGGAGATTTTTGTCCAGGTGTCCGTGCGTGCAGCGAAGGAGGATTTTGCTGGTGTAGTGGAGATCGTTGGCCCGTTGAAGTATCGTGAATTGGAGCTTACTCTCATCTACTTGGATGCTCTCAACAAACTCAGCGAGTGGTCGAAGTTGAGAGACGAGTGCAAGAAGCTTTTGTTCGAAGACGGTTTCAACGATTTCGACACTTGGAAATATTTTATCTCGGCTTCCAACCACTTGCATGTTCCGCTTGCTGAATTGAAGTCTCTCAACGTGTTTGGCTCCAGAAACTCGTATGTAGCCAACATGGAGATGGACAAGGTCTATGGCACAAGCTTGCGAGAGTCTGTGGATGTATATTACGAGAAATTTTCCTCGAAGCCTTGCTGTCCCGTGGATCTTTCTAATTATGATTTGGCCGATGATTTTTACGACAAAATCTTGGAGACTTCAAGTATAATATTGCAATCGGACACCCTCACTGCGAAGGAGGCAACCACATTGCTCAACCATGAGAAATTGCTCATCTTCAGGAACCCCGACCACAAGGTCCAATGGAGCAAATACGAAAAGTACCTTTGTCCTGATCTTAGCGATTTGTATGTGATCCATGTGATCCAAGACTTGAAAACCAACTGGACTCCAGAAAATATCATTCATCATATCATTCATCTTGAGTATTATTCCAAAGAGGACCCAGAAAACTTCAGAGTCAACCTCTGGTTGATGAACCTTTACGAGGAAATCAATGCAGCAAGCATGGTGTCCAAAGTTTACAAATCCCAAAAGATTAAGATGATCCAGCACGATTTGTATCTGTACAAGCTTCAGATCGAGCCTGATTTGGGTAATCTCAACGACATGGTCCAGATCTACAGATTTTACTTGACAAGTGATGCGGAAGTGGAAGGTACCGTTTCATCTATTTTTGAAAGAGAGCTCTACTCGAAGCTGGAAGACATCCTCAGATTCGGAAAGAGGTTGTCTATTTCCTTGTCGAGACACTTAGTGGTTCTCAAGAGCATGACAACGGCCAGAATCCTTCAGAACGAGTACTACAACTACTTCTATCGGCTCTTGAAAGAGAGGAAAGAGGAACTTTTGAGCGACTCATTTACTGTACGTGACAACCGAGACTTTGCCACCGAATACAAGCTCGGTGTAGAGCTCCATGAACTTAGTTTCCAGGATTTTGAGAAAGCAAAGGGAAAGGAATACGTCCAGTTGCACTACTTGAAAGAGCTCCTTATTGTGGAGAAAAATGATGCTGAGATTGGTAAGTTATTGAAGCTTTTCAACAAATGGATGAGCAATCCAGCATATACAACCCAGTTGAATGATTTCCAGAAGCATATGTTCAAGATTTTCTTGAGCTTGTTCAAGGTTGTGAAGCAGAAGAACCTCAAGGACCGAGACCTGCAGATCGGGTTCCTTGTTAAGAATATCGACTTCAACAAGATCAACAACACTTTCCTCAGCAAGCTTGCGCCATTGTCGGGTCAATTGAACCACATTCTTGCCGGTGTGTACGAAATCATTATGTTGATTAAAGCATTTCTGAGGGACCAGAAATTGGTGGCTGCTGCCAACAAGTGCCAGAAAGATATGCTGGACTTCAAGGTGGTTAAGCAACAAGTGGAGTATTTGAGATCTTTGAAGGAGAAGTTAACCTTCAAGGGTCTCAGCGCCTCTTTTGTGGATGACCACTTTGAGAATATAGAAGAAGGCTTGAGGAACTCTGCCTTTGTGCCTTAGAACTTAGCTAGAACTTCGCATTAATACCAAAACTTCTTGCCATGTCGTCAATACGATTAAGTCCGATATGAAGCAAGTACTTTCTGTGGTTTAGCTCCTTTTCTTCTCTGTTAATATTGAACTCTTCTTTGGCGAATTTCAACAAGTCTTGTTTTTCGTGATGCTTATAGATGATTCTCATCAAATTTCTGTATGTCTGCAACACTCGCTGTCGGAACAAGAATTCCTCGAGTGAGAGGAAAGGCTTCTTGGCGAGCCGACTGGAATATCTTACAAATTGGATCATGTCTTGGAATTTGGGTAATAATGGTTGGATCTTGACCAGATCAAGGTGTACGGGTGTAGATACCACCAATTTCTCATTATTTCTATTAACCTCTATTAACTGTTTCTCTGCCTCTCAAATACAAATGGTTTGGGCAAAAGATTCTCGAGCCGCCATCTCCACCTGAGCCTCTGGCGCAAATTGTTGAGCCACTCGGTGCCGTTTTTGGGTGGCTCCGACATGGTGCTCAAGTAGTGTAGTCTGTTTAGCAAATCCGTCGAAAACGCCCGTTTGGTCTGCTTCTTGGGAGGCTCCGAAATCTCGGTGTGGTATGTTTCTCTGATGCTGTTGAACATTTCGAGGAGTTTCTCGGTAGTGGAGGTATCTTTTTTTGTCTGGATCTGCATCTTCCTCTCTTCATCCACTTCTGCCTCGTAGAGCTCATTGAGGAACACCTCATAGATATTGATACAATCCCAGCAAATGAACTCGTTGTAGAGGTGGGAAATGTCGGTTTTGGTGACTTCAGGGTCATCTGCTCCATGAGAGACGTTATGCGGAGTAACTCGGTCTTCTGCGCTGCTGATGATGGAGCTGATTTCGTAGAGCGGTTTGTCGCAAAGATCACAGTACTTGAGCTTGTCGGAGCCCGGGATCTTGCCGAAAATGGCCTCGAGATCCTCAGTGTCCGCACGGCAGAACGTGGTGTCGTCGGTAGAAACAGACCGTTTGCTTCTAGCTCGAAACAGAGACTCTGGCAAGATCGACACGAATCGACCACCAATGAACCGCTGCTTGAAAGTGGCTAGACTCTTTTTCCGCGTCAATGTGTTGATTTTGACGGCATCTTCACCACCTCCTCGCACATAATCTTCTACAAGAACAATGGGATCCTGGAGATCTTCCGAGGTGTCGTCGGGGCCCAAAGTGGAGCCGTAATTATCGGTGAATTCGACGACCGAGTCGTCTGCGGGCCATGCCGACGGGCTGGCACACCCCAAGTCGGTGGAGTTTCCAAATAAAGAAGCAACGGGTGCTACGTCAGTAATGGTGGAAACGGACTTCTTGGAGAGTTTGGAGGAGGTCAGGTCGCCGCGTCTGAGCCTGGCCCTTGGGGGTGGTGGCGGTAGCGGCAACGATGTCAAGGTTGTGTCATCAATGAGATCGAGTTTGGAAGGATGATGGGATAACTTTCTGGAGGAGAGGGAATTTAGAACCGAGGAGTTTTTTCTCTGCAACACGGGGAGCTCACGATACCGCTCACGAGATGGTTCTCGAGATGTACTTCTAGATGATTCTGGGTTTGTTACCTGGTTTGTGTCTCGATGGATGTCTCGATATATTTCTCGATTTTGATCATGGTTGAGATCAAGTTGCAAGTCTATCATCAGCCAAGAATTCAAAAAAAAAGCGACAAATAGACTAAGGAATCGATGCAGCAGACAACAATATCCGTCAATTGTAATTGCTCACAGTCACAGAAGAATCCACTCGTCAATTCAGAATGTAGACGACAGGGCCAAGTGGATGAGTACGCAGGACCAGTATGGGGATCGGCAGGGAAATTCGGAACGAGCAAGGTGAAGCCAATGAGTGCGATGGCAACAAATGAAAAGCCAAAGAATAAAATGCCAAACAACGAAGGGTTGAAGATGAAAGTGCCACGAAAATTGAATCGCCGCTGCAACAAGAGCACGGCACCAATATGGCAGAAATGCGGGCAATACAAAGGACGAACCACCACTATTGTACGTGGAGCGTGTGTGTTGAATGGTCGCATTAGGAAATGGAGTGTATTATTTCTCGGCCACTGCACCCCAGTTTCAGGCGTGGGGGGCGGACAATTCGGATAAATAGGTGGTGGGAGAATATATAGATAGAGAGATACGGAAGTGGGATGTGGGTGCGGTAGTCTGGGTTGCATTTTTGAAACAATAATTTGGAAGAGTAGGGTGATTGGTGGATTGGTGGATGTAGAGGGATTTTTTTCTGTAGGTGTCATTTGCGCACCGTTATAACCTTATTGGGTGAAAATGGATCCGGTGATGTGGCATTTTGAAAATAGGGCTAGAGGCAGAAAAAAGGAAGAAGAAAGAACGACGCAGAGGGGAGAAGAATACATTATAGACTGTGGTTCGCGTTGACTGGATTCATGCTACCTTTGGGTTGTTTTTCTTTTTTCTTGTTGGGCTAGCTATTCTTAGATTGGTGAGGTTGCAGGGTAGCTGAGATTGGGTGCTAGAGATTGCAGAGTAGAGAGTAGTTTGCACCAATTCAAATTGCAAGAAGTTGGTTTAACCAGATGTCAACACCCTTCACGGCTGGTCCGCCGATTTGTTCCTACAAAACCTTGTAATGGGCCCATCAGCTCTAGTCAAACTATTACACAATGCAAGCAACTACAAGCGAACAGAAACTAGAGACTGATCTCAGTAATGACTTTGTTTAGTTGGCGGGCTGCATGCTTTTCGGTTTTCATAACATAATGACTAAGTCTGATCAACTCAGTTCAAGTCTGATCAAGTCAGTTCAAGTCTGATCAAGTCAGTTCAACTCTGTTCAAGTCAGTTCACCTCTGTACAAGTCCGTTCAAGTCTTCCGAAACTAGCTTCCTCTTCCAACCTTAACAATAAAAGAATATGCCTAGTTGGTAATAGGAGCTGTTGTATAGACAAGTTGGCTGAAACGTATAATTCTACTACTGGGAGGATTGAACTTTACTTTCAGGCAGCTAAGCACGATGTTCCCAACCCAATCTCCATAAACCATCTTCATTCATTCATTCACAACTTCACTTACTAATAAAATTCAATCTCTACAATTTCTAATTATTACCTGCGGCACAAATTATTACCTGCGGCACAGGCTATGCTATTCATATAAATATCGTGACGCTACTCACGAGTGTCTACTGCCACTGATCCTGCCACTCATTAGTGTCTGATATGACAAATCTTCGTCATCCTTCGAATTGGCCCAGTCCGAAATGTCTCGGAATATACTCTCGCTGACATGATTGTCCATGCGCAGTTCACACTCTTTCAACCTCATCAAAAGCTCCTCGCACGTTTCAATCAACATACATATTCCCTTGGAGTTTTGCTTCCGTCTGAACGTGACAATGGGATCGAAGTTGGTGATCTTCTTCACAAACCGGATCTCGAGCACCGACAAATTTGGCAAGAGATTGTGCTGAAGAATCACTGGGAGCGACTGGTTGGTCACATATGGACAGTTATTTAATGAGAGTCTCTCGAGCGAAAACCCGCAGTTCATCGCAAGTTCCCAGATAGTGCGATCGGTGATGTAGCAGCCTGCCAATCCCACCGTCTCGAGCCGTTTGTTGTTATAGACAAGTGTAGATACACTATGGTCAGTGATGAGATGGCCCCGTTTCTTTCGGCCCAAATTAATGCTGTAGATCTGGGTGCATAAAGTAGCAATGGCGTAAACTCCATAGTCGGTAATGCCCTCGCATGCTCTGAGGTCAATGGCGTGGAGATTTGGACATCGTTTTGCAACATTAATCAAGAGCGAATCGTTCATGATCTTGGACCCGGTGACAATGAGGGTTCGAAGCGAAGAGTGGAGCAACGACTCCGAAGGGAGAAGCTTCGGACACATATTAACCTCAAGAAATTCGAGCCGCGAGTAGTCGATAACTCGCGAGATCTTATCCATGGCTGTTTGCTTAGCACAGAAGAGCTTATTGAGGATGAGCGAAGTGGGACGAAACGACCCATAGAATTCGGGAGATTCGTTACGAACAAATTGGTAGAAGCTTTTTTCGGTGGAAAAACACACTTTGGAGCTCATGATATCTTTTGTGATGCGGTGGAAGAGCTTATTCACCAAAAGACATGAGTGCATCGCATTAGGAGTGGTAGAGTGAACTCTGGAGGAATTGGCGACGTTTTGCATGGCTTGCAAGGCAGCTTCCGGAGTTCCATGCATAAGCAATGCGTGATTATACGACAATGGCTTTCTTCTCAGCGGTGTTGGGTCGGAAATGGAGGGATTCTGTGCATCAACGTGCATGATGATCTCATGCACTAGCTCTGGGATTTCAAAGAGCGACTGTGGCTTTTCAGAGATACATGTTGAAAAAGGACTGTCAAAGACTTCCTTATTTTTGAAAGAAAATTCATCACTGACTTCCTCATCCAAACAATTGGTGAGGTCGGTCAATAGATTCTTGCTTCCCACTGCTGCATCTTCGAAGTACAGGCAAGTGTTTTTGGTAGGTGTGATAGCACTGCAAACAGAATTAGCAAAGGATGCATCGTCGGTCAAGTCCGGAAGCGACTCGGCATCGGAATCGCCGAACGAAGTGGAGAAATTGAACTCCAGATCACTCAAGGTAGTCACAGGAGTGCAGCTAGCGATTTCGCTGGAGGTGGAGGTGAGGCGATAGAGTCTTCTTCGCGTGGGGGAGCGGCCAGAAAGGCTAGATGAAGAAAATGTTCTTTGCGGGTTGGGAGGAAAGGCATCTTTGACCGATTTCGCACGTTTCAAGGTGTGAAGTGTTGTTGTCGCATCATAAGGTGTAGAGCTGTGCATGATTTAAATGAGTGTAGGAGACCGATTGAATGACAGACTGAATGACAGACTGAATGACAAATTGAATATTGATGATGACTGAAACGACCGAATGGCGTAAATGACGGATGATGACTGAAATGATTGACTGACAATTTAAAAAATTATTGACTAGTAATGACCGACAGTGTGACAGTTGGGGCAATTAAAGTGGTGTGCGACCTTGGGAAATATTAAGATGTCAAGATGAGAGAGGCCCAGCCCTGAAATCTCTATATCGTGGCCGGCAAGACTTATATAAGGAGAAACCTGGTCGAAATCCAGGGCCAGAACCGTCACAGCCAGCACTAGCCCATTAAAATTCTGACAGCTTGTAGTGTACACTGGTTTCAAACTACGATGGTCAATCTCGAAATGTGCAGTTAGCCAGCCACCTAGCGAAAGATTGTGGTGTGAGTGGTGCATATTTGGCGGAGAAGGCTGCGCGGGCTTTAGCCATTGGCAATAATTCGACGGCGGTTGTGCAGGACTGGCTGGTGGACGAGTAAGGTTAAGTTTGTCCCTGAGTTTAAAATTTCGCTGGAGATGCTGGGTAATGCAGAGCTGGATAAATGGGTTCGGACAAATTGTGTGGATATGGGGAAGTGGCCAAGTTTTGAATTGGATTGGCCACATATATTGGTTTTTCCCCACAACTCCCTAAATATCGACTGCTTGGACCGCCACTGGTTGGGAGGAAATATTTCTCATTTCGCATCCGAGCTGGACGATGCACGGAGTATTTTCTCAGGACTACATCCCGCATTACTACAATAGCATTTGCATCACTAGGATAAAATCGATAATGCAGGTGACTTGCACTATCAATCTGGTCATGACTCCATCCTACCTTCTTGAAATCGGTTCCAAGTTCTCTAAATGAAAATTCCAAATCATCTCCTTTGCGGATGTTGAATTTCCCATAGCATAGCGTCCAGTAGTCCAATTCACCTCGCTGCACCAGGTCCTCCATAAACACCAGTCTAATTTAGGAATGTTAATCTCGAAGTTCTCAGTATGTACTTATTACATGGTAAGCTCTTCTCGAGAGGGCCAGCATCCCTTCCGTCGACATGGAAACGTCATAAAAACGGGCAACGATGCATGGAGCTCCACGAACCAGAAAAATTTTCTTGCTCGGGCAAAGGAAGTTGCCGTACAACTGCGGCTCGAGATGGAAGTATAAGACCCCGAAGGAAATTATCCCGAAGCAGAAGGGCATGAAGATGTATGCTGTTGAAGCTGAAATTACGACTGCGAATTGAAGCAAAATCTGAAAGAGGAAACGAAAAGAAACCTGAGAATTGTGGTTTCTTTCACTGACATCCTGATGGATGACATCTCCTATTCCAAATGCGAGTTGAGAAGTTATTTTTTGCTCATTGGTTCATGTGCAATGTTGATCTAATCTCTAGATTGGTGCCGGTGCATTTTGCCCGACTTTAGTCCCGAAATACGGAGCTACCGTTAAGCACCGAAACCTAAAAATGAATAGGGTCATTCTATATTCCCACCATCGTTTCAAATCGTGCTCCTATTCCACTTGCATTGTCCGTCAAGATTTTTATCGCGACGAGAATTGAGATTTCCTGACCAAGTCTTCAGAATCCTCAGAAGTTTGCCGAGTCTGCCAGTATTAAAGATTCGGCAGTAATTCCAATATTCTTCTTAAATTGAGATGTGGCTTTTAGTTCAATATGTTCGAAAGAACGATGATAAGTCAGTTGTCGATCGTGGTCCAAAGTCAATGAAAATCTTGGAAACCCTGGAATTCTTGGGTTGAATTGCCCTTAAGATGAACAAATTATTAAGAAGGAAATTCAATCAGAAGCTTAGATGAATCAATATAAATATCTACGATTATTCATCCTGAAAGTGAATAAGAAGTACGGGGGATTTTCGATGGTTCCGAATACCATGGCGAATTACGATGAACGTGAGGTTCCAG
>JANIJQ010000018.1:0-245094 GCA_030557965.1 Sungouiella middelhoveniana | reverse complement strand
GTCGACTCATTAGAGGGAAATACTATTTAAGTCATGGTATTCCCATATCCAAAAGGACAGAGAGAGAGAGAAAGATAAAGAAAGATAAGGAGAACGTGGGATTCTTAGTATAGGACATAGACTCAGTAAACCTTACCAGATAAAATCCTACATCAGATATGACTGAACAAAGTTGGTATATCACTGAACTAATTCACGTGACCACTAAAATTCAACACTCTAAGCCATGAAACACTATATGCACCACCAGGTTGTCGCTACTTTCAGATCAGAGTAGTATCCTATAATTATCAATTCGCTTGCGGAATATCCAGCGAATAAACACTTGGAGCATTGAGGCATAATGTTCAACAAGCTTAAGTCATTTTCGGAAGATGTGGCGAAAAGCTTTAATGAGATTCAGCAGGGAGACCCGATTCGGAGAAATGCTGAGACAATTAAACAACTTAAGAACGGATCGGCGATTTTGAGCTCGGCGACGCCAGATCTGGGGGAGTTAACGCAGCCAGAAGATGAAAAACCTTCATCTGAAGTCTCTGGAGAGAGTGAAAATACTCCAAACGGAGAGCAATTGGACAATCATGAAGATGGAGAAAATCGGTCGGCAATAGCAACCAGCGGGCCGCTCAAAGACATCAATATGGACCAATTGCCGCAATTGGTCAGAGCTAAGTTGAAAAAGTTCGCCAAATACGAGGATAAGTACCCCGTTTTGTTGGATGCCTACAAGATCGAAAAGAAAAAGGCTGAATTAGTGGTGGCATTCGAAAAGGTGTTGCGAGAATGTACACCGGTGTCGTCAATAGCAGATGCTGGCCTTTTGCTAGATTTTCTTAAGGGTCTAGAAGACAAGGCGCAGTTGCTGGAGGGAGAATTGAGGAGATCAATTGCAGAATCAAACAAGTTGACAAGTGAAAAGGCCGACCTCTCGAAGAGGTTGGCAGACTCCGAAAAGACTTTGAAGTATGCAGAAGAAAATGTTGGAAAGCTTGCAAAACTGGAGGAGGGACTCAAGCTGGAGAATTTGGAGTTGAATAGTCGCATTTCTGCTCTCGAGGGTGAAATCGACAAGAATAAGCAGATTGTTGTGGATCTTGAAGAGCGTTTGAAACAGGCAGAAGACAACAGTGTCAATGGAACTGACGAAACTGAGGATCTCGAAAACGGTGTCGAAGATTCAGAGAAAAACGTTGAGGTCCCAGAAGAGGGTACTGAGGTTTTAGAAGAGGCGACCGAAGACCACGGAAACGGCGAAGAGTTGAAAAAGGAGCTTGAATCTGCCAAGAACCACTTGGAGAGCATAACAGCCGAGTTGATAACCGCGAAAGCCGAGTTGGAAACTACGAAAACTGATTTGGGAACCACGAAAAGAAACTTCCAAACCACGAAAACTGATTTGGAAACTACCAAAGCTGATTTGGAAACTGCAAAAACTGATATGGAAACTACAAGAGCTGATTTGGAAACTACTAAAAACGACTGGGAAAGTGCAAGAACTGACTTGGAATTGACAAAGAAGACCTTCCAGGCAAAGGAAATGGAATTCATGAGTCTTCAAGAAAAGCTTGAAGGTTCAGAAAAGCAGCAGACTGTTATTTCTTCGTTGAGGGATGATTTGGAGAAAGTCCAGAGTGAAAAGGACAAAGTTGAGGAGGCAAAATCCAAGATCCAAAAAGAATTAGACATTGCTAAGAGCGACCTTCTGGAATTGCAAAAGGTTTCATCAGAATTGGAGGCCAAGAATGAAAGCAGTAAGGATCTTGTTTCCACTACAGACTACAATTTGCTAAAGGAAAAGACTAGATCTTTGATATATGAGACTGCGTCGAAGAACAAGGAGATTGTGAAAATAACGGAAGAGAGAGATTCTTTGCAAGCCCTGGTGGAAGAACTGAACAAAGAGGTCGCTCATTTGACCTCCAAAGTTTCTGAATTGACGAGCATCATCGAAGAGAAGGAGAAGCAAATTGCAACATTGAATTCTCAAAAGGAGGAGACTTCCGCTGAAAACACTGACAGTGTCTCTGGTGGAATGGGGGTACAAGAGAATGATGAAAAGAATGTCCATGAAAAAGAAGGTGCCCCAGAAATGGAGATTTCTACCGCAGCATCTGACGAATGGAAATCGAAATACGATTCCCTCAGCGAAGAGTTGGACTCTCTCACCAAAGAAAAGGACTCCTTGTCTAAGGAGCTTACCGATTATAAGAGAAAACTTTCGTCGAAGGAAGAGGAGATCGACTACTTGCGTGACCTGTTGCGCGATCTTGGAGACGATCTTGTCACTGCAAAGGATGATCTCAAATCCGTTAGAGAAAAAGCATCTGCTGAACTGGCAGCCAAAGTATCAGCACTTGAAAAGAGGGAGCAGGAGCTTATTGAGGAATCCAAGCAGAAGGAGGAGCAGCTTTCGGCCGTTGAAAGTCTGTTGAAGAAGGCTCAAGAGGAGTTGACGGCTTCGAAGAAAAAGTTGGCCACTGCTATCGAAGAAGCAAAGACGAGCGCAGACGAAGCAAGGAAGAACGCTAAGGAGCTGAAGAAAAATGCCGAAGAGGCAGTGAAGAATGCTGAATTGGCTAAGGCAACAGGCGATCTCAGCACGCAATTGAAATCCACAAAAGATGAGTTGACCTCAGCCCAAGAAGAATTAGAGTTCTCGCAGAAAGAAACAACCAAATACAAAGCTTTTATTGCAGAAAGCAAGTTGCAGAGTGCCAAACTTGAGGACGAGTTGAAGTCTGCAACGAAGGCAATTGCAAGCTTAAAGACGGAGAAGCAGATGTTGAACGAAAGAGTGAGCGAGATGACCAAGTTCAAGAGTGCAGACTCCTCGTTGAAGTTGGAAATTGCATCGTTGCAATCTTCGATCTCTCACAAAGATGAACAGATCAGAGAACTCAAGGACAGCATCGAAAAGAAGAGCAAAGAAAGAGACGAACTCAAGAACACAATTTCCAGTCTCAAGACATCCAATAGTGACCTCATGAACAGCAACCGTGGACTTGTTGCTGAGAAGGCTGACTTGATCAACAAGCAGGAAATTACCTTCGAGCGGACCAGTTCTCTTAACGCTGAGCTTTCAAAGCTCCAAGTGAGCAGACAAAAAGTGGCAACTGAGCTCGATGCATTGAAGTTGAAGTATGATGCGTTGTTGAAATCAAGAGCCAGTTCGTCGGACGAAATTCAGTCGCTCAGACAACAGTATGAGGAGTTCAACATGAAGGCACGCGATGCCCAGATGAAGATCGATAATCTTGAAGATGACCTATCTGAAGCTAAAAACTTATTGCAGGAGAGAACGAGAGAATCTTCGACGTTGAGAAGATTGCTTATTGATGCGGAGGAGCAAACCAACATTAAGACTTCCGAATTGAGAAATGAAATCCGCTCAATTACCGACGAGAAACAAGAGTTGGAGAGCAACTTCTTGGCTTCCATGAAAAAGAGACAACGTGAGATTGACGAGCTCAGGGACGTTGGAGATGGATATATGATGAAGGTGCGCGAGTTGGAGAAGAAGTGCGAAGACTTGAAGAACCATTACGAACCTTTGAGCAACTCCCAGATTCCTTCAGCAGAGGTTCAGGAACGTGAAAAGGCTTTGGAGAATACCATCGAGGAATTGCGGACGTCGTTGCAGACGTCTAGTAAGAAGGTGCAAGATTACGAGAGCATGAACCGGATCTTGAAGAAGTTGAACGAGGAGCTGACGTTGAAGTTCGAACGTTTGTCCAAAAATTACAAACATATCACGCAACAATACAGACAGATGCAAACCCAAAACACCGCAGTTGCAAAGTCTACGTCTCCATCCGCGAGAAGTTCTGTTGAAGAAAAACGTCCGGATGAGATGAATGTGGCCTATTTGAAGAATGTACTCATGGGTTTTGTGGAGCATAAGGAGCAACGTGGTCAACTCTTGCCAGTGGTGAAGACTTTATTCCATTTTGATGACGAGGAAGAACAAAAGCTTTTGAGCGCTTTGAAGTAAGAACCCATGACATGCATATTGTTCAGTCAGGCAGATAAGTGTGGATTGAATAAATCACTAAAATCTCCATCTCATCAGCTGAGTTCTTTGGATCTCCGATCATTGCCACGATGGCCAAATCCTCTCCTTTTGAGCAGAAAAAATCTGCCATTCTACATGAGATAGGTTTCAATTCTGAAGATACTCCAGATGCATCTCCAAAGGGTACCATTGATGAGCTCTGTCTACCTATTATCAACTTGATCAATTCTCACCCAGATATGGTGACTACTTCGCTGTGTTCTGGGAGAGTGTCTGTGTTTCTAGAAGGAAACAAGACCGAAACTCAGATCGGTGCGAAAGGTAATGAAGGAAGGTGGCTCTTCGTGACTCATGAGCCTGAATTGCTAGAGAGGTGGTACGAATCGGTGGATTTCAAATATCAAGACGCAAAGGTCATGGAAGGTGCTACAAGGTACATTCTTTTCAAGTTTGAGCCGCTTATTCTCCATGTCAAGTGTCGAGATTTGAATACTGCCAATCTTCTCTTCTCCACTGCAATGGGTTGTGGATTCCGTGAATCTGGTATTGGAAGCAACAACATCGTGGGTATACGTACACTGATCAAGCTCGACATCCCGATTGGCTGTATGGAGAATGAGAATTTAATCCTGTTTGTGCTGAAGGACTACCTTGAAGTAGTCACGAAGCTCTCGCTAGATCGTTTTAAGGAGAACTTCAGGAAAATGCGACAACTCGAGGAAGCAATTAAGGTCATGGGTGTTGCAAACGAATCTGTTAAGGAGACCAAGGAACAGAGAAGGGAAAGAATGATCAAGGAGGGAATGGAGAGGAGAGAGGCCGTCAAAGCAGAAAAAGAGAGAAAGAAGTTGGAGAAGTTGAAACTCGAAAGCCCACATTTAGAGGAAAACGCCAGTAAATAAACGATGCATTATTCTATATACCTATGCAATAATAGACTCCAGACCATAACCATTGTAAAAAAAAAATCACTTGCTATGCATAAATTATGATAAAGAACCATCGTTCGTGTTGTCTTCGTTCGAACCGTGATCGATGGCATTGTTGTTCTCACCGCCTGAGGTTGAGGCATTGTCAGTGGCTTGTTCGTCATTGGATTCACCACCACGATGACCAGTCAAGCTGGTAAAGTCGTGGAAACTTTCAGTCGGACTAAGATGGTCGGAAGTGACTGTCTCAACACCATCTGCTGTTCTTCTGCTAGACACCCCCGATGCAAAGAGGGAATTCTCTCCAGATGAATCTTCTCGTTGTCTTCTGGGCCTGCCAAAGTAACTGAGTATGTTTTGAATGACAGGGGAAACAGCAGAATTCCGTGCACGCGAGTTGGAACTGCTAGGGATCAAAGGTGGCGGTGGTGCTTCCCGTGGGGGCGCCAGTTGTATGTTAAAGAGACCCAGCCTAGTCCGGCCAAACAATCCGGGAGTGGTCTCATCTCGAGGGGTGGCATCTCGAGGGGTATCATCTCGAGGGGTATCAGTGGAGTTTTCGCCGCCTAGTCCTGACAATGGTGCAGTCAAGTCATCAGTGGAATTGTTCAAACCGCCAAACCGAATATAACTGATTGGAGTCCCTTGCGGACGTTGCGGAGCCTCAGCCACAGAAACACGGCACAACGGACAACTTGTGTTCTCCTTGAGCCAGTGGTACAAACATGACTGACCGAAAACATGGCCACAAGGCATTTGTACCGGCAAGTGGCCATAGTCCTCATCGTGCTCGCACAAGTACTTTGGACGAGACTCCTCATTATCGCCTTCAGCGGTAGATTCGGAACCGGAGGCGGAAGATGGTGGAGCCGAAGCCACCGGGTCGGAATCGGTCATTGTATCGGGAAGACGCTCGGTGGAGCTCGTGGCCGACACAGAGTGAGAGTTGATGCCCAACTTTCTCTTCTTGGAAGCAATGGTCTCGAGAGGGAATGCTGGGGTCATCTCGGGAGTCTCGGGAGGAATGTCGTACGATTCGAAACAGATGGAGCAGGTGAAGTCTGCCAACTCACTTGCTGCCTTAACAGCAAACGAATTGAACTTGTCCAAAGTGACTCCAGGATGTAGCTTGGGCGCATTGGTCACCAACGCGGAGTATGCCATGCGAGTGGCCAACGAAATGAACAGCAGAATGATGCGGGGTTCTCTGTTGGTGGCATTGTTGGGGAGGGTCACCACGAGCGAGCCGGTCCTGCCATTGCCCTGGTCGCCGCCCTCCATGAACATGTAGTTTACGGTGATGACAATTGCACCCGAGTTGTCGGGGGATTCGCCGTTTTCCGACGCCGGACCCAGGGGAATTTCCACCGATGCAGCGGCGCTGGCGTCACCTGTGACGTTTGCAGCCGCACGGAGGTTTGCGCCGTCGGTATTGCCGTCCAACCCGCCACTACTGGAGTCTCTGGTGGAGGTGTCGGCGGAATTAGTGGCGTCGAGATCGCTAGTTTGTCCTCCAAAGACAGCGTCCATGAGATGGAGCAAATCAAAGTCTGCATGAGTCGGTAGCGAGTTTTCTGGATTGGTGCGGGCACTCGAAGATTCTCCCTGGGTGGGAGGTTGTTGCGAGGAGCCATTGGAATTAGAAGGGTGTGATCCTGGGGGATCAGAGGGTGATCCTGAGGGATAGGAGGGCATTGGGGGGTCGGAATTGGGATTGTGGCCGGGGATATCGCCGGGGGGACGAGGATTCTGAGACATTGGATTTGGTGATTGGGCCCTCGGAAGGGATCGGGGATTCTGTTTGGAAGAAAAGGAGTATGTATTCGCTTACAAATGGGTAGGCGCCGAGGAGAGTCTATATGGGTCACGGGACGAGGTGGATTTTTTGGTCACGTGACTTATGACGGAATGTTCTAAGAATGAATTTGTAGATCAGGGTTGGGGGTACAAACATCGTGACACTACTCCCACGTGACGAGTCACGTTGTCGATCGAAAGGTGATGATGTCTCATTCGCTTGATGGCCTCTCTTAAAGTTGCGCCTTGAGGAATCCCGTCCGGCATACGCCCATTGTTGATAATCCACCTGTAGCCTGATGCATGACTGATGCATGCTTGATGTATTGTTGCGGCACAAGCGTCGATGCAGATCTGCCGAATGGAATGCAACCAGGACATGCTATTGTTCGAGTGACACAGTACACATACGTTCAATTTCCATGGTTGAAGGTTGGCAGCTTTCTCTCCTACCTGTTGACGATAGATTTCCCAGCCATCGGAATGACAAAAATATGACGCCCTAGACCTCAACTTTCCACTATGGCCCATTCATTTGGCTATCGCCTAATTGTTTCCTCCTTCTCAATTTCCTCCCTCTTTCGCTTGCAATTTACCTTTCGCGATTTTTTCCATTCGCTTGATATTTGACATTCGCTTGATATTTGCCATTCGCTTGCGCATACTATTCGCTTGGATATACACCCGCTTACAGTTTCACCTTCGCTTACATCACTTCTGACGGCCCTTCCGGGGCGTCTACATGAAAACCAATTACTTTTTCTTCTAATACTTCCAATTAATTCCCAATAGCCCGGCTCCAATTCAAATAGCCCATTTTGGAATCGATACGGATTTTGGGTCCGATCTTAGAGCCGAACACTATAGCCTTTATAGAACAACATTGAAAATGAACCGAAAGCGAAAATGATTTCACGTCAACCGAATTTACACGAATTAACTTCCCGTCAAAATTAGAATTCTCGCCCTCCACTGCAGATTTTCTTCGCAAGCTGTGGCCGCCCACATCTCATTATCCACCTATGATCGAACAGATTCTATTGGCTTTGGGAGTAGGCATCAACTACCACCACCAAATAGTCGTTCACCATATCCTGAGAGTACACAAACGGAAGATAAGACGTCTTGAACTGGCGCAAGAAATCAGTGGTAAGCGCCAATTTAGAGGTGAATGGAATGGGGGCATGACCATGATGATTCACGTGGTCTCTCAATCGCCAGAGCTGTACAATGTGGCCCTGTAGTTTTTCCACGGAACCGAAAAGAAATGTGACAAAGCAGGCGGCGGTGGCCTCTGGCATGCTAGCATAGAAAAGTTCGACAAATTGTTCGGGGGTTGACGCCACGACATTAGGGTCGTTGGCCATCTTGTAGAGGTAGTCGACTGCCTGGACGATGGTGGTGAGGAGTGGAGTGGGACTGAATGGCGGAGCCACACTCATCTTCGGTAGTGTTTTCGAAAGTGACTTCATTACCACATCGAACACGAAGCCGAGGTCTAGGGTCCGTGTGTGCGAGTCAGGCTGGATGAAGCACGGGAGAACGGCCGCAAAGATGGCCTGGTGACAGAGACCACCATAAAACTGGACAATCAGATGGACATTCGATCCACGCATGAGCGCCGTCAACAACGCTCCCGGAGGGAGACCGAGTCTATCGTCAATGTCGTTGAAAATGTTGAACATCGACATCATGATAGAAATGTATTGGGCGAAGCGGAGGGAGGGAAAATGCGGCGAGTCTGCTTGAACGATGCTGAGCCATCGGATCAGTAGATATGAAAAAAACATGGTGGTGACCAATGCCTCACTATTATGGGATATAGCCTCCATATCGATGTTCCCTGCTAATAGAGCCGTGACCTTGTCGCTTGCGGTGTGGATTCTGCGGTGGATTCTGCCATATAAGGACAAGTAGAGATAAATCACGTCTCGGGGCAGGGTGGCATTCTCGAATAGTCGGAAATACTCGTATGCCGCCATTAGATCCTGGTTGAACCGTCCAAAGTCTGTAGGATCATGGGAAAAATCCAATCCGTATACTCTGTAGATGAGCTGTCTGTCGGGAACGATTGTGCCTTGTAGAGGAGGGAATTTGCTTTGGAGACCAGCTTTCGACTGGAGGACATTAACCTCAATCTCGATGATTTTGATAACGACCCACACTCTCGCACATGCCATAAACTGGTCGGAATCAGGCCCATTTTGCTCTGTCAAGTGGAGCTGGTGGACAAACTCCTCGCAACTCAGCACGGTGCCCAAATATGACTCAAACAACCCAGCAAACTCATCGATGGCATTCAAGAGCACATACACAAGTTTGCTCTGGATTATCCACTGCGACAAATAGATACAATCTCCCAACAGAACGAACGGAGCCAACATATCCTTGATTTCTCGAGACATGTCAAGCCACCGCCTGGCTCGCTGGCTAGACCCTTCGAGCACGTCGCCCTTGGCGAGAAGAATAAACAAAAACGAAATGTGCTGGAGCAGAAACTTATCGATTAACCACTGCGAATGGTCGTGGAGCACAGGAAACTGAACCAACATGTTGTGGGCCACCGTCAGGGTAGTGGAGAGGTCGATCACCTCTTGGACACCGCCGTCCTCCCAGAAGAAATGTTCGCGAAAACGCATTTCGAGCTGGAGGGTGCTGACAGTGGCCATCATGTTTTTCCATTGCATGAGGGTGTGCGCCGCTATCGGCATGGGTAGAGATTTGCACTGTGTGACGTATTCCATGACGAAAGCAAAGTGGTTAATGTTGACGCCAGTATGCGTTTTTACTGGCACCAGATGGAGGTGGTCAGCCACGTGAAACCTCAAAATCTGGTCGCCTGAGGTGCTCACCAGCAGTGTTCTCGACGATATCTGCGATACCACCAGCGGCACCGAGGGGCTCGTCAGCGCCTGCGCAGGTGAATGGCCGTGGCCGGGAACGGTAGATGCAGAGGTGAAGGACGGCACCGAGTTGTTTGTGGAAAAGCTGGCGGCGGTGAGTGGTGGGATGGTGGAGGCATTAGTTGAAGGTGGGGACACCGGTGAGTTTTGCGCAACCGACCCCGACTTGCGGAGTTTCTGGTGCTCTAACTCCTGGCGCCGCAGGTTGCGCAGCCTTCGCCGAGCTGTTCGAGACTTTTCCTCTTCTGATGGAGGATTGGGTGGCAGCAGCAAGCATTCTTGCTCACGTTTGGCCAGAACACACAGTCGGCAGGGTAGCTCCATGTTGCACTTCATTTTGAAGCGCTTGCAGGGTCCACACGAATATGTGCGACGGGTGCGCCGGCGCTCTTCGTGGGCTGGCGAGGCTTTCTTTTCACCTGGGGGTTCTTTCGTTTGCATGGGAGATGGATGGTGATGCCTTGTGGGGAGGCAGAATGTTCCAGCTATTCAACCTGGGGTGATGAGCCTTTGGCAACCAGAAGATGGTGTGGAACAGGTAGGCGCGAACCTTAGGAGGATTCTCCTGGAGTAGTAGCAACACTAGGGTAGGCTAGAGCCGTGGAGAAGACGGGCTTTCACTGAATGAGGTTCTGGGACTACATGCATCGATCGACACCCTGCAGGAAGGATAGCGTAATGTACAACCTACTGCAAAGAAATAGAGTGCAACGAAGCATGGTTTGTGCCGGACGGCGTCAGGTAGCAATATCGATGAGAACGCTCTCGGGTGGAAGTTTATCTTGTCACTTCACCAAACCGATACAAAAAGTCTATTCTGTAGTTGCTGCAATTCTACACAATTTTACTGCAGCGAGGATGAACGTTACTCCACGAGACAAAAATACCAACTATTGCCCAATGCAACATCCCTCGAGCTGCTTCAGCTGCATCACTACGCGCACAAGTTTTCCCACATCTTGCATCGGTATCCTCCCCCCACAACTTATCGACACGCTTGCCTTACAACATGTCCTGACAATGGCCAATTATGGGGCGCCCTTTCTATGTAGTCCTATGACGGGCAAATTTTCTCCCATCCTCTTTTCGTTTATGGAACCCTTTTCGCTTCCACTGACGCAAGGATGCCACAGTGCTGGAGAGAGCCCACAGCGCATGATTCTTTTTTTCTCAGTTCCTCTACGGCCAGGAATCGAAATACGGTAATCCGATGGAACCGCAGACGAGCATTTTTTTTTTTACCATTTTTTTTTTACCATGTTTTTTCTTTACCATTTTTTTTTACCATTTTTTTTTTACCATACTTTTTTTAACATACTTTTTTTTGGGCAAGCTGAAAGATACTCTTCCATCTTGCTATCCATTTGCCTGGCCAATTTCTCTTGGCCAATTGCAAGCACAATTTTAGAATTACTGGAGTCATCCATGCAAGAAGGGGAGTCAACACATCGCCCAAGGTGCTACTATGCACCTGCGCAGAACTTCATGCACGATTGAGAACGCAATTACGGCTAAACGCCCCATGCGATTGGCAGACATGATGCATCTAGGTATGACCGTTTAAGAAGGCGGCATTTTTCTTATTGTTCCGTTCAGAAATCACTTTCACCACTCTGGAACCTCGCAGGCGAACCCATGAATTGGGAGAGCTCGCAGAACGGGAGAAAATTCCCCAATTGCCGATGGTTTAGTTTGCATTACGAAATACCTCCATGTCAGTTTTGCGGGCCCGCAGATTGCATTTGTGCCTGATTACCAGAAATGGTGCACCCCAGGTCACTGCTTCGCAGCAATGGTGTGTCTGCAACTTGCATGGGGATCGTTTTTTGCATAGTACCACGGATTGTCTCCACTTTACTCTTATGCTAGTGTTCTGGTGGCCATTGCTTCCATACGAATCATGACACCCGTTATTATATACTTAGAGTGAAGTGTGGCCCCATACCAACTTGCAAGTCTGACATATACACAGTAATGCAAATCTTGCGATGTTGTGGGCAAAGGTTAAAAATATTGTATGACCACAAATCAATTGACCAAACAAAACCAAAGATGGAGCAGTTAGACCGGAACAATTCCACCGGAACAACCAGACGACATTCTATATCTCCCCAGAACCCAATGCTTAATAATCGGACGCCCCATGCTGATTTTGATAGTGGTATCCGTTCGTATTTCCATTGTGTCGGACAAGAACCACTGCCGTCCCTTGCCGTACCTCGGGTAACGGCCTAATATCAGAATTGATTGTTTATGATGTATAAAGGCGACACCGGTCTAAGGAATGCTTCAAGGGGTATTTCGACGTTTTATTTTTCTGAATACGTGGATATGTATGTGGTGATCTGTTCTATTTCGAGTTACCCTCTTTCTGGGGCAATTCCATAATCGCTAGCAGACATCCCATTATTCATTCAATCTATCTTGTAGGACGAAATGGGGAATTTTGCAAGATCAATGGCGGGAGATGGTTAAATTGATTGAAAGTGTGGACATCCTATTGAATTTTTTGAATATTTAAATGGTGTTGGCTGAAGTGGTAATCGAGATTTGCGGTCAAATCACACCACATATTTTCCTCGTTAATTCTAGATTATATGCTGAGCAGATGCTTACGGTTGGCGGGAGGCTTTACTAAAGAGAGTGAGCAGAATGTCATAGTTAATAATGTTATAATGCTTGCCATGCTAGATCTTAACTGCCTAAAATTATTAATTTTTGGCATCCGATGAATCTGGACCCGGCCAAAGTAGCATTGAGCGGACACACATTTATTTTGTGGGTCTTGTCGGGGTGGATTCATGGTCTAAATATGATGAAGTACTCAAGCTTCCGGTTAGAGAGGATTTCACTATGGGTCATTCCGGTCAATTTGGTGTCAGATCAGGTTTCCTTGCCAGGTTGGTAGGGTTGAGGGTCCGGAGATTCAGAAAGTCGTCAAACAGAGAGAATCGAGCTTCCTTGTAAGTAATTCATGAGCGGAGAAGTTCCGACATGGGTTTCCTGATCTGTTCTTCTTTCTCTTCACTTCGTGTTATCTAAGAAGCATGCATTCAAGTGTCATCAATTCAGAAACAGGAAACCTTCGGAGAATCACACTGAAAAGATACAGAAATGAGTAGGCAGATTATTTCCCATTTCTGTCTTCCAATCTCTGACAAAGTTCATTCTTGTCACTCCAACTCTCCCATACAATCAGTCCCACGTTCCTATCCAATGCGTCAAATGGACCAAATGTCTTCAAATTCACCACACTAGAACAAACATGTATGGAGAAGCTTCTGAATATGAGTAAATAGTGTGCCCATTCAATTAGTCAACTCGTGCGAGAACTCCAAGGTCTCAGTAGATATTTTTTCTTGCACCATCCACATCTCAACAAGCAAATCAGAGTAAAATGTATGAACAAAAACAGGCCAAAGCAAGGAAATTCAAGCAAATTCAAGCAATCAAAACATGAAGAGAATTCATCTATCAACGTTAGCTTAAGTCAACAACTATCATATTCACTCCAATGCAGCTATCCAACATACCTTACCCAGTCGCATTAACTATCTACTCCACCCATTGCACCAACACAACTAAGCTCAGCTCAATTCAACCCCCGTAACCTCGTCGAGAAACTCACTACTTCATCTTTCACTATCCCTAATAAAAATCCCCTCCTCCTTCCCTCCATCCCTCCTTGTCCATCCGTCAAACCATCATCACACCCGTGCACCAGGCGCTCCCACCAATCGAATCCACACAATTACATATCTGCACACCTAAAACTTCCAACTACAACTCTTCTCATGTTGGCCAGCACCCAAGCCAGAATGGTCCGTTCGGCCAGTGTGCGCCGCGTCGCATCCGCCTTGCAGGCGTCCAGAAGCTTCTCCCGCTCGTTGCGCTTGAGAAACGAAGAAGAACCATTGGTCAATTTGAACGATTTGCCCAGACAGTCAAAAATGCCCATCGAGGTGCCGTTGGTCAACCCAGCCGACAAGTACAAAGAGGTTTCAGAGGAGTTGCACAAGTTCGGAACCTATGTGATGTCGTGCTTGCCCAAATACATCCAGCAGTTTTCCGTGTGGAAGGATGAGTTGACCGTTTATGTTGCACCATCTGCAGTGAGACCGGTGATGGTGTTCTTGAAGAATCACACGCCTGCGCAGTTCAAGGCATGCATGGATGTTACTGCTGCCGACTATCCGTCCAGAACGAACCGGTTTGATGTGGTGTACAACTTGTTGAGTGTGCGTCACAACTCCAGAATCAGAGTCAAGACATATGCGTCGGAAACATCGTCGGTTCCTTCGGTGGTGCCGATCTTCCAGGGCGCCAACTGGTACGAGAGAGAAACCTACGACTTGTTTGGGGTGTTTTTCGAGGGCCACCCCGACTTGAGAAGAATCATGACCGATTACGGCTTCGAAGGTCATCCATTGAGAAAAGACTTCCCAACCACCGGATACACCGAGGTCAGATACGACGAGGAGAAGAAGCGCGTGGTGTACGAGCCATTGGAGTTGACCCAGGCCTGGAGAAACTTTACCGTGGGGTCTTCTGTGTGGGAACAGGTTGGTGAGGGTAAGGACTTTACGCCTGAGTCGTTCAAGTTGCCGGTTCCCGAGCCGGAGCCAAAGGCCGACGAGGAGAAGAAGTAGGCGCATCTGCATTATTACAGGATATAGTACACTCACATGTAGAATGTAATTATCAATCAGGGCTTTGTTCAACCAGGTAACAGAATTGCTGATAAGATATCGTCTACCACAATTGCAATGCCAACTTCATTTTGTTCTTCCTAAATTTGTTCTTCCTATATTACTCTCTCCTCTCTTTTTGTCATTCATCACTATGCATCTACACAAGCTCTGCCTTCAACCGAGCCAATTCGTTCTCCTTGCTCACAAGGAACTCCTCCAATGATTGCACCTGGGTCGAGATCAACTCAACATCATTCTTCACATCGGTCAAATCCTTGTCGCTGTTCGGAACACTCTGCATGGCCTTCAACTTGTCCTGCTTGTACTTCAACAACTGCTCAAACTCAAACTTCAACACCGCCAGTTCTCCATCGGCACTCTGAGTGCTTTCCGTCTGCGCCTTGTCCAACAAGCTCTCCAAGCTGGCCAATTCTCGTCTCAACCGCACTAGCTCCCAGTCGGTACCCTCCGTGACTGAAAAGTCCGTTCCCTTTTCTGAGTGATGGCCCTGGCCAATCTTGTTTAGGTAGTTGGTACCGAAAGCCTTCTTGTCGTTGCTCGAAGGTTGGGAAATGGTCTTAGACGTAGAGCTCAAGTCGTACTTGGGCACCTCCTTGGAGAATGTGGCTCTCAACGAAGCAGGAACTCCTCGTGGGATTCTCTTGCCGTTTTCTCTCTGGTTTAAGATATGGAGAAACACCAACACCTGGTCCTTGTCGATGGTCTCAAACGACTTGGGGTTGACCAAGTTCCACGCCGACGAGATGTCGGATCTCGGAACCTTTTTGAGGGTGCCGTACAACCCTTCCAACGAATCGAACCGAACCCTGCCGTAGCTGTCACAGTTGGAGTTGTAAATGGTCTCATAAGTCGACTTATCGGTGGGCGAAATGTACCAATCGAAGTCGTCCGAAAGCATGTCATCGTCCTCGTCGCCCACCGACGTGCTGGAATTGGAACCTGTGGCCACGGCTCTGTTAGCCAGAATCAAGTGAGCTTTCGACAGCGGAATCAACCAACTGGGCAATTCCTCCGGAATCTCGCTGATGTTGCCGTTGACGGTGTCAAAAATCAATCTCAACGTGATACAGAACTCCTCGAAGTCCAATTTGCCGTCGGCGTCAATATCCGACAAGTCCCAGATCTGCGATAACTGGCCATCTGGCAATCGGGAATTCTTTAACACTGGCGACACCTTTTCGCCGGTCAACTTGTTGCCCTCGGGCTTTAGGCCCTGGAAGATCTGCCAGTATTTTTTAATTTCCCACTCTTCCAAACGCGGCATTGGATTGTTGGAGAAGAATGTCTTAGTAGTAGGTTATCTGACTTGGAGATACACCCGTGCACCGTGGGCGAAGCTGGGAGCAATAGGTTGACGTGAGTAGGATATAATGGGAATATTATTGTCAGAAATGATGTGAAATTTTTTTTGTTATATTTTTCATGTTTTAATACTTGGAGTGTGAATTGGTAGAGGGTCGGTTCCCCGTCACGAAGCAGCCATGCTAGAGGCCTGAGTAACAGTCAAGATTTATCTAAACTTCTCACACTTGTAACTTCTTTCTCTAGTATGCTCCTCTCCAGGATGTCTGCCTACTCATCTAGTTCTTCTTCATGCTCCTTTTATTCTTGTATTTGCGTGGAGCTACCCTACTCCTCTGGTGAAATGCAATATTATACAATCTACTCTTCCATCTCCATCTCCTCCTCGTCCTCATCCTCTCCTGACTCAGAGTCATTGTCCAAGCTTCCTGCTTCGACTGTCATCACCGTCTCGGTTCCAGTTCCCTGGTACTTTCTAGCAATTCTCGATGCACGTCCAACTCCAGTGGCCTCCTCTCTAGCTCTCTTCTGCAACTCTCTCAACTCATCCTTGAAAGATGCACGCACCGACCTGTTCGACAAGATGTCCCACATCTTCAATGCACCGGCTACTCCTCCCACTGTGAGGTTACCTGCAACCTCGAGATCTCCAGCAAACGACGTGGTCAACACATTACCCACGCCGAAATCTCTCGACAACACCATGGATGGACCGCCGTCGGCCAATGGACACTTCCATAACTTGACAACCTTGTCGCTCATGGCAGAAGTCACCAACATGCCTGGAATATTAGGGTTAACATCCAATGACGAAATACCAGAGTCATGTGCATGCAATGTCCATAACGGCCTATCCTGGACACGGATATCGAAACTGTAGATGTTTCCGTTGTCAGTACCGCAGTAAAATATTTCTGGCTGCATTCCCCATTTGACACTCTCGACGTCTTGGCCACTGCCAACTGCATAAGACTTGGACATCTCCTTCTCGTCGGAGATTCTGACATCCGAAATAGCACAGGCTCCATTGTAGCCACCAGTCAACAAGATGGAGGCTTCCAGCGAGTGCCACTGCGAGGAAGAAACAGTCTTACTCTCGTGAATGGTGTTCAAAGATCTCACTGCGGTACCCAGGGTCAAATCCCACAACTTAACGGTCTTGTCTGCAGAGGTGGATGCCAACACCGATCTGTGGATTCTGTTGTGTGCTAACGACAACACGGCATCGGTGTGGTGCGTGGTCACATGGGACTTCTTGCTCTTCTTCTTCTTCTTCTTCGACGATAATGATGCATATGAGTTCAGTTGGGGTTCGCCCAAAATCATGTCTGGGAACGCCTTGTCAACACAGTCCAAGTTCCAGATCTCGATTTGTGGGTCGAACGTTCCGATGGCGGCAAAGTTGCCGATGTTGGAGTCCTGTTCTTGCGCGGCAGCACCAGGACGGAAGTTGACCCACTCCACGCAAAGTGGGAAAGCTGGCAACATCAAGTCGTGGTGTACATACAAGTTGGATTCTCTGATCAATCCGTTAGCAACATCAGAGTCGAGTTTATCCGCTTCTTCCTCGGCACTTCCCTCTGGAGCACCTGCACCATCATCGTAGACGTACACATCCAAGTACGAGATGTCGTCCTCGGTTCTGGTAGCCAACACCAAGTTATCGGTGGGGTAGATCTGCATTTCCTGTTTGGCTTCCTGTTGGTCCACCTCGTTGGGGAGAGTGAGGAAAGCATCACCATCTTCATTCTCATTGAAGGTTGCATCTGTAGCAGCCAATCCAGGGAACATGGTGATGGACTCGGACTTTTCGTCATTGTCATCGAGGTCGTAATTCTCCAAGTTGTACTCTTTCAAGTCGTCGTCAACGTCGGCCTGGTCCTGGAATTGGGAATTCTTCTGTTCTTGTTGAGCCTCAGCCAATTCTTCTCTGGCATCATCCAATTCGAGTTTGGCCATCTGGGTAATTCTCTCCATTTCAGCATCATCAAGTTCGTACTTCTCGGGAAATTCCGAAGCAAAGCCTCTGGGCACCCAGCAACTCGAAGAGATCATGGTTGTTGGAGATATTCTTCACGTTGAGATGGATTCCTGTAGCGAGTTAAAAATCTTTCTGGGTGTGCAGGCAGGACCATGAGATGGGATAGGAAGACTCCAAAGGAATAGAGAATAAGAATGGGCAAAAATGCAAAGTTTCTGAAGATCCTCAGATTGGTCAGATTTGGGGGTTTTCATCAGGGGCACAACGATGGATGAACAGTTGTTCTCAATGGCCCAATCTGACTATGAATACGCACAAATCAAAAGACCATGGACATGATAAAACAGCAATACTCAAGGAACCCGATCATATAGCACACTAAATCACCCGAGTAGATCATCTAGGAAGGCCTCGTCAGCTTTCGACACTTTATAGGTCTGATTCTCATTCTTTGTAACCTCTTGATTCCCTCCAGAAGCCATTTTCAACAATGAGTCTAAATCAACATTCTGAACGGCGTTGCTAGAGGGTCGCTCTCCGCTACCACCAAGAAGCAAATCCAAGTCGTCGTCCAAAGTGACTTTCTCGGTTGTTTGCGTCAACTTCAGATTCAACACATCCATCTGTCTTTGGTCGTCAGCATTGAAGTTGTTAATCTCTAGCACCTTTGACTTCGCCGTGGAGTCGCCAAACTTCTTCTTCATCTGCTCATAGAGTTTGGCGCTTTCTAGCTTCTTCGACCTCTCTACATGCTCCTGCTTCTCTGCCTCTGTCAATGTCCGAATGTTGGAATTGACGATAATTTCTGGCTCGCCAATCTGCATCCCATTCAAGTCGTCAGCCGTGAGTCTGTCTACATTGGTCTCCTTCTTGGTTTTGTTGTAATTGGCGTCGCTGACAGTGTCTTTATAGCTGGAGATTCCGTATTCTTCCAAAAGATTGTCCAGGAATTTGTTCTTCAACATCTTTCTGTTCTTTGTAGGTTTGAGGTCTGTGATGACGAAATCAGCAAGCTTGGATTCGAGATCCGGAAGTTCAATTACTTCGTCCGGCTGTGTTCCCAAGTATATTCCATCTATTTCATCATCCTGTTCCTCGGCTTGTTCGCCCTCCTTGTCTTTTTCTTGCTCCTCTGCCAACTTCTCCCGAAGCCCATGAATAATCAGCAGTTTGATCTTGAGCTTTTGCTCTACTGGGATATTCTGCTCGGCGATTTCTGGATAGAAGTGGTTGATCAACGCCTCGTCTTCCGAGTCCCAGTCACTGTTATCGGATTCGTCAAGATTGATGGTTCTCTTTGTTTCTGAGGTCTTCTTGGACGACCATTTGGGAGTGATTTGAGGCGCCTGTTTGGGTCGAGTAAGTCCATGTTTCTTGAGGTAAGATATCTTGGCCTTGTGGTCCCATTTGTTCTTGTGGAGTACCATGATATATTTGTATGAGGACGGTCAACGGTTTAGTTATAAGGAGTTCTATATAAATCTGATTTGATCAGATATATCGAATTCCGTGAGACTTGTCAAATTCCTGTAGTGATTCTGACTTTCGACATTTGGGTGCGAATACCTCCATTATCCAAGAAAGCACATCCACGTAGAACAAATTGAAAACACCATAAAAAATTCAGGAAAATGGAAAAAGTGCCCACATAAACAACAGCTTATTCCACCATCCTAGTTTCAATCTGTATTTCTGATTTCTCCCTGTTGTTTCTCCTCCAACCTTTTCTTCTCCACTCCCCAATATACCAGACTGCACTCATTTCATAAAAAGTTCGACCTCAACTAAAACGAATCACTTCTCGATCATGTCCAACGACAAACCCAAGCTGATTGAAGATCTCTTGAAGCTCATCTCCATGGGCGAGGCGCTCAATGAGACCCAGCAGAAGCAGATGAAGGACTACAAGTTCTGGAAAACTCAACCAGTTCCAAGCTTGGACGAAGTGGTGGAAATCGACGGCCCAATCGACGCCACAAAGACACCGCTGGACGTTCTGGACCAGCCATTGCCGCTTTTGGGCGATTTCGAGTGGTCTACTATCGACGTGGAAAGCTCCGACGAGTTGGACGAGGTCTATACTCTCTTGTATGAACATTACGTAGAGGATCAGGACGCCACTTTCCGCTTCAAGTACTCGCACGAGTTCTTCAAGTGGGCGTTGAAGCCTCCTGGATGGAGAAAAGAATGGCATGTGGGTGTGCGTGTCAAGACGACCAAAAAGTTGGTGGCTTTCATCGCCGCGGTGCCGGTGACGTTGAAGCTCAACAAAACCGAGAAGACAATCCCCAGCGTGGAGATCAACTTTTTGTGCATTCATAAGAAGTTGCGCAGCAAGCGGTTGGCACCCGTTTTGATCAAGGAAATCACCCGTAGAGTCAACAAACAAGACATCTGGCAAGCCCTCTATACCGCTGGAATTGTGCTTCCCTCTCCAGTGGCTTCGTGTCGTTACACCCACCGTCCACTCAATTGGTCAAAGCTCCACGACGTAGGGTTCTCGCATTTGCCGCCAGACAAAACAAAGGCCGGAATGGTTGCTAACTATGCGTTGCCCAATACTACCAAGACTTCGGGGCTCAGGCCCATGGAAGCCAAGGATTTGGACGCCGTGTATGATCTCTTGCACAAGTTCCAGCAGCGCTTCGACTTGGTGCAGGTGTTTGAAAAGGAGGAGTTGAGCCACTGGTTGTTGGGCGGCCAATATGGTGGTGAGGTGATCAAGACATACGTGGTGGAGAGCGACGATGGCAGAATCACAGATTTTTTCTCGTACTACTTACTCCCGTTCACGGTGTTGAACCATCCCACGCATAATGAGCTCGGAATCGCTTATCTCTACTACTATGCTTCCGAGAGTGCTGAGGGAGAGTTTGCAGGGTATCAGAAACGGTTGAATTCATTGATTACCGACGCCCTCATCACAGCCAAACAGTTCAATGTGGACGTATTCAACGCATTGACTTGCCAAGACAATCCTCTCTTCATCAAACAAGCCAAGTTTGGTCCTGGCGACGGCCTTCTCAACTACTATCTTTTCAACTATAGAGTTAGACCCATTGACGGTGGAATTGATCCAGTCAGCAAGCAGATTGCTGATGACAAGGGCAGTGGAATTGGAGTGGTGTTATTCTAGTCGCTTGGCCTAATAGGTGGGCACACTCACCATACAATTCCACCAAACAAGTATGACAGAATGTACGACTGATACCAATAAGTGATCAGCGCAAACCAATTGGCAACCTGAGAGCCCGTATTATTTTTTCATAACCAGAATTTCAACCTTTCAACACCATTATCTCCATGATATTCTATTTCTACGTGATTTTCCATTTCCCCATATTCTATTCTCCCCGACTTATCTATCTTTCCATTTTGGAGTGCACACTGGTATTCCTAAATTTCATCAATCACAATTCATCCACAATATCACCACTAACGATGAGCTCTGCAACGGTGGAAATGCCCGAAACTGCCCTTCTAGGCGACGACCGTCGTGCCATGGAACTCTTTGAATTAGCCATGGAGAAGGAGCTGCATGGCCTGATGTCCGACGCTGTCAGATACTACAGAGAAGCATTCAAGATAAACGACCATATCGACCGGCTCTACAGACAGCGACATGTGACGGAAGAACAAGCAAAGAAAGTAGTGAGGAAAATCGATGAAGAGAAGTTGAAGAACATCCGCGTGGACGAACTTCTCGACTCTTTTGCTAACATCGATGCACAATCTACAGACCCCAATAACCCAGACCACTTCGACGAATCTCATATGGCCATCAAGTTTGCAGGTATCGGATTAGATGGAGAAGATGTGGCTGCAGACATTCAGCCGGTCCTGTCGCTAGTACATCTCCCTAGTGAGATTTGGACCACCATTCTAGATATCGTAGTAACTTCAGACCCACAGCTGTGGTTCAACTTTGGCATGACGTGCAAGAAGCACGCCTATTTGGCTTTTGCGTCGTCGGTGCTCTGGAGAAGAATGTGCTACTTGGTTTACCCACGTCAACAATACGAGGAGAACGTGGGGGTGACTACTCTGCAAATGCCGGTGCCCAAGGATCCACTAGAGATGTTGCAACATTATGGAAATTCATGGAAACGCATGCTTTCGGAGCGGCCCTATATCAAATTTTTGGGTTGCTACATCAGCGTGGTCAACTACTACAGCGAAGGAGGCCGGCCCGAGTTTTCGAGGAGCTGGACAAACCCGGTGAAAACAAACACATACTATCGGTATATCCGATTTTATCCTGATGGGAGGTGTGTGATGTCACTAACGACGCTCGAACCAACGAAGGTGATTGGCCAGTTGCTGAAGGACAATCCTCTCAAATGCATACTTGCACAACCAGAACTAGTGGATTCCAGTCATATTGTGCCCGCCAAGGAGCCTCATAAAATCTACCACGGAACCTGGACCATTTCTACTGAGTCTGTGGTGAGTATCCGTGTTGACAACGGGTCGGTTCCATACTACACTTTCTACTACTTTTACAAGGTGAAGCTGTTAGGAACGGGCAAGCATGCAAAGCTCACCTGGGAGAGATACTACGCTATCCGGAAGAAAATGTCAGAGGACGATGAGCGGGAGGGAGAGCAGGTGGACTTTTCATTGAAGAACGAGAAGCCATTCAAGTTTCTGCGAGTTCGTTCGTATGAGCTAGACAATTAGGTGAGAATAGAGTAGTACATTTGTTGGCATTGATTTATTGGAGTTGGTGGATTCTGATGGGCTTAGTGAAATTTTGTCGACACGGTTGCTGAGTTTATGGATTTGGAGCAGTTGCAAGTACTGTTTTGAATGGGACACTAACCTCTGAAATCGTCTTCTTGGTTGACTCTGGGCCGATGAAACTAGGAATATGATGAATGCTGTGCGTTAGTGATGGTACAGTGCGCATTACAAAGTTCAATGAACATAGCAAATACTGTGAACATAATGAATGATCCTCGTACCAATTTCGGTCAATCATGATATATAGATATGAATAGATCATTCACATCTCTATTGCATTACCCTCACAAGTTTCCCTCTTCACCTACATTTTCCCATATTCTCATTTCCTGAACCCATCGCACAACATCCACATTGCTAGAAACACGCGAAAAACATGCAAAACAACGGTGAAATTCCAAGCAAATATAACCAAAAGCTTCCCCAAACCACACTACCTAACCACGAAAACCTCCACTTTCTCCAATTCCTCCCCGTTCTCCTTCTGCACCCACTCGGCATTCCCGCGTAACCCACCATCCCCACGCGTAAATACCAGCACTAGCAAAACTGCCTCCTCTCTGCAGGCCTTGAAAATTTTGCCAGGAAAAAACCACCTAAAAACTACCATTAAACTCCAGCCGCCAATCTCCCCCTCCAAATGTCGAGATTTTTCGCTTCCGGCTACACCTCCGACTCTTCGTCGGAAGAAGAAGCACTTTTGAGTACTTCCGAGGAGGAGTTGATATCCTCGTCGGAAGAATTCTCCACAGACAGTGAGTTTGAAAATGATTCCGATGAATCCAGCAGCGACGACGATGACTCCGACTACGGCGCCAGGGGCCCTTCGTACTTCTTAAAAAAAGACTTTTTGAAGTCCGGCAAAGACGACCTGGACCTGGACTCCGACAACGAGGGCCGCAAAGTGGTGAAATCAGCCAAGGACAAATTATTGGACGATATGAGAGAATCGGTGGACTCCATCTACAACTCGAAGAACTTGGAGAACTGGGGCCACGTGCTCACGGAGTCCGACCGCTTGGGCCGTTTGTTGGTGAGAGCCAACCAGCAAAACGTTGGCGTTCCCAACTTCTACTATAAGATGTTAGGCCAGTTGGAGGATGCTGTTATCGAGACATCTTCCGACAAGGAAAAGAAGAAGTTGCCTGCGGACCAGAACCGTGCATTCAACACTGTGAAGCAAAGAATGAAGAAGCTCACCAAGGAATTTGCCGTGTACTTGTTGTATTACAGGGAGCATCCAGAAGCATTTGATAGTGAGGAACCATTGGATTTGACAATGGACGGCGCCGAAACTTCCGCCGTGGTCGGCACCGTTTCGGGAACTTCTCGTGTGATGAGTCCGATCTTTACTACCTTGAAGCTGGTGGCCGAGACCAGAGGTAAGAAGAACATCGATAAGTTTGAGCAGTTGAGCATCTTGGAGAAGTTGTTGGACGATGCCAAGGAGAGCGGCAGTATCTTCGAGCTCATCTGCATCTACCAAATGTTGCTCAGTGTGCGTTTCGACGCTGCCTCCAACCAGACTTACATGCCTCTTGAATTGTGGAACGACAGCGAGAAAGACATCACAAACTTCTTGACGTTGTTGGAGAAGAATGCCCTGACCTACCAGGTGAGCGAGAAGGGTGTTGCCACTGACGATTTGGACATTGAGCCCGCCGCCAACTCCGAGGGCATCAAGGTGATCTTGGGGTCTGTATCGGCCACTGTCGAGAGATTGGACGACGAGTTCACCAGATACTTGCAGAACACCGATCCTCACTCCATCGAGTACATTGAGAGATTGAAGGACGAGTCGAACCTCTACAAGTTGATTGTTCGTGCACAGGTCTACGTGGAGTCTACCACCGGTGCTGGTGAGCACTTGGCCAGAGTTGTTCTCAGAAGATTGGACCACGTCTACTACAAGCCAGACCAATTGATCAAGGTCAACGAGGAGTCAGCATGGAAGGACTCGTGGAGCGGAATCGGACTCGACAACTCCACGCTAGTCACCAAGGGCGAGGCTCCAGCCACCGTGATTGGTGCCATGTATGACTTCTTGTCTAAGCAGGAATCTTCCATCTACCGCAAGCACGCCTTGTTGGCTTGCACATACTACAACGCTGTCAACAACAGATACGCCGAAGCCAGAGAAATGTTCTTGTCTTCGCAGATATATAACCACATTGCCCTGGCCGATTCTTCGGTGCAAGTTTTGTACAACCGAGCATTGGTGCAATTGGGATTGAGTGTATTCAGAGCCGGAGAGATCGAGGAGTCCCACCAGATTTTGAACGAGATCGCCAACTCCCAGAGAATCAAAGAGTTGTTGGGCCAGGGATTCAACCTGAAGTACCCAAGTCAGGCCACCAGTGCAGAGAAGCAGAGGTTGTTGCCATTCCACATGCACATCAACTTGGAGTTGTTGGAGTGTGTGTTCATGACTGCGTCGTTGTTGATCGAGATCCCAGCGTTGGCTGCTGCCTCCAATTCCACCAAGGACTCCAGACGTAAGGCCAGCATCAAGTCGTTCAAGAGCAAGTTGGAGTTCCACGACAGACAGTACTTCACAGGCCCTCCCGAGAGCATCAAGGACCACTTGATCTATGCATCGAGGTACTTGCAGAAGGGTAATTGGGCCAAGTCGTACGAGTTGTTGCTGTCGATCAAGATCTGGAAGTTGTTCCCTGACCACGACTCGTTGTTGCTGATGTTGAAGCACCAGTTGCAGGTGGAGGGCTTGAGAACATACATTTTCACCTACAAGTCCATTTACACCAAGTTGTCAGTGAGCAAGTTGTCCGAGATGTTCCAGCTTGACGTGGCCAGCGTCACCGACATTATTGACAAGATGCTCTCGTCGGGAGACATCCAGGGCTCTATTGAAGACAAATATGTCAACTTTGCTACCGATGAGCCACCCAGATCCAAGTTGCAAGAGTTGGCCATCATCATGAACGAGAAGGTTGGATTGTTGAACGAGAAGAACGAGAAGACCGCTGCCAATGGCCACGGAAGAAAGCAGGCTATTCAACAGCAGCAGCAACAGCAAAAGGAGCAGAAGGAGCAAAAAGAGATCTTGCAGGAGGAGAACAACCGGTTCAGATACGCCAACGTCAACACCAATAACGACGAGTTCCAGGTGACTGCTTAGATTGTAACATAGGGTATCCATTACGTGCATATCGGCATGGGGCGTCGTGGTTGGCGACTCTTGTCTTAATAAACTACGTTGAAGAGTAAAGAGTAGAAGAAGTGAGAGGCAGGGAGAAACGAGGAATCGAAAATCGGAAATACTAAAAAGGAGTAGAATGGGGAAGACTAGAAAGAAGTAGAATGGGGGAATAACCAGGAGTATTCTATGAATTGTACTCTATGGAGAGTACATGTAAAGTATTCAATGTTGTAGGTAATCTTTAGCTACTCTGCACACCTCATCACAATTTCCACCACACATCCATCATCTATTACTCCCACAATAATCATGCTGGAGAGAAAACAAAAACCAATAAAGACATCTGCGCTATGTGAGCTATGTCATGGCCGCAAGGCAGTGATGAAAAGACCCAAGAATCTCCATAAACTATGCAAAGAGTGCTTTTTCCTAGTGTTCGAAACCGAAATCCACAACACCATCGTATCGGCCCAACTCTTCCAAAAAGGTGAAAGAGTAGCCATAGGAGCATCGGGAGGCAAAGATTCGACCGTGTTGGCTTCGGTGCTCAAGACGCTAAATGAGCGATACAACTACGGCTTGGAGTTGGTTCTTCTCTCCATTGACGAAGGTATCAAAGGTTACCGAGACGACTCGCTCGCCACAGTCAAGAGAAACCAGAAGCAATACGACATGGAGTTGGAGATTATTTCGTATAAAGAGTTGTACGACTGGCTGATGGACGAAATCGTGTCTTGTGCTGGAATTCGAAGTAGCTGTACATATTGTGGAGTGTTGAGAAGACAAGCACTTGATCGAGGAGCAGCCAGGCTTGGAATTAACCACGTGGTGACGGGACATAACGCTGACGACATGGCCGAAACCGTTCTCATGAACTTGCTTCGAGGAGACACGGCTCGACTTGAAAATTCATGTACCATTCTCACCCAGAGCTCCGGGTCGCCCATCAAGCGGTCAAAACCATTCAAGTACAGTTATCAGAAGGAAATCGTGCTCTATGCCCACTACAAGAAGCTCGACTACTTCAGCACAGAATGCACCTATGCTCCCGAAGCGTTTCGGGGAACTGCCAGAGAATTGCTAAAGTCGTTGGGTGCGATTCGTCCCTCATGCATCATGGACATTATCTACTCCGGAGAACATTTGGTGTTGGCCAAGAAGAAGAAGCAAACGGCTAAGTATAAGAACCCAAGGAAAGGTGAGTTGGCTGCGAAACGTGAGCAGGAGATCAATAGTGATGGAACAGTATCCATAAAAAGCGGAAACACATGCGAGAAGTGTGGGTATATCACCTCGAATAGGATCTGCAAGGCATGTATCCTTCTAGGAGGGCTTGAGATGAACCGGGCGAAGGTTGCAATTGAGAGTGGAGGCGATGGAGCGGCAAAGTTGACCAAGACACTCGAGCAGTTGAGTTTTTAGGTGAAGTTTGGAGAGTGGAGTTTGCGATACTTGGCAGGAACATTTATTCGGATTGTATGAATGCTTGAACTACACTCGAACATTTATATTATACTTTGATCGTATGCAATCAATCAGTATCATCTAACAGTCTACTATTCTCATGTAGTATTCTCAAGTAGTATTCTCAAGTAGTATTCTCATGTAGAATTCTCAAGTCATGTAGTATTCTCATGTAGTATTCTCACCAACTATTCTCACCAACTACTCTCATTTACTTTTCTCAACTCATACCCTCAACTGCTCTCATCTAGTATCCCACATATGATTCTAATCTAATATTCTCATCGACAAATCGTATACTCTCACCTATGATCTCTTGTAAACGTGCACCGAACCGGCCTGGTGGCTAGGGAACACCAACGTCTCAGCCAACACCGTGTTTTCTCTTCTTGAAACTCCAAAAACAATAATTTCAGCAATATCCTCTGCCGTCAATGGCTCACTACCCTCATAAACCTTGTCGGCAGCTGCTTTATCGCCGTGGAAACGCACCACACTGAATTCTGTCTCCACTGCACCTGGATCCACCTCCAACACCCGGATCCTCGTCGAAATCAACTCCTTACGCAATGCATGCGAAAACGACTTGACAGCCGCTTTCGTCGCACAGTAAATGCTTCCTCCAGGGTACGGTTCCCTACCAGCAATTGATCCAATATTCACAATGGATCCAGAGTTTTTCTTCTTCATACCAGTCAACACCGCCTGGGTCATGTTGATTAATCCCAAAACATTTGTCTGGATCATTCCATTGATATCGTCCGTTGCAATTCCTCCCACTTCGTCTTTACCCAATGCCTTTCCGGCATTATTCACCAACACATCGATATCAGCGAACTCCGAGGGCAATTCAGAGATAAAAGGCTTGATGGCGGCAGAATCGCTCACATCAAACTTCGCAGTGTGCACCCTAATATCTCCATAGGCGGAGGTCAATTCCTTGGCCAATTCCGTCAACCTGGATTCTCTACGAGCTGTGAGCACCAATTTGATCTTTCCGTTGGCTGCCGAGGCAAATTCTCTGGCGGTGGCAGCGCCGATTCCAGAAGATGCTCCGGTGATCAATACGATCTTATTGGCCAAACGTTCGGCGGCTTTTGAACCAAACGACATCAGAAAGTAGTAGTGACTAATCACCAGCACAATTGATGATTACTAAAGTACAGGCTAGATAATGTACGTCATATAGGGCAGAGCCACACCGGCTGAATGCACATAAGTTGGGTCCACAGACAGGTTGAAGGTCACATTCCTGTTGGAACTGATAAGGAAAGGAGATAGGAATAGGAGATGGGAATAGGAAATGGGAGAAATATATGTAGATATATACGTATATTTGGATTTTTAGGAAAGAAAAGTAAGAAGATGGAGCTGGAATAAGATTTAGCTGGAAAGAAGATGGAAAACAAGATAAAGTTGGGAGGTGGAAATAAGTGAGGTGCTCGAGGATTCCATATTGACGCAGAATTTTTTATCTCAAACTGCACCAGAAAATATGCGCATCACCGCCTCAGCTGCTACATGACAATCACCAAAATCAAACATGAACTATAATAATCTATGCAAATGCAGAAGAATTGAATCAAACTCAAACCAAACTAAAAGGAAAACCGTGGGAGACCTCTCCCTAATGTACAGACCATCAACTTTTAGATGTAGATCGATGAGTCAGAGTATGAGTTAAATGAGGTGGGAATGGCCGTTGGCATCGCCGACATAAAGTCCGAGTTAAGCGACGAACTCGAGTTTGTCCGCAGGTTGGCCAACGAGCCTACCACCGAAGACTCGGTAGAAGAATCGGCAGGAGCGGATGCGCCGTTAAAGCAGTAAGTCTGCAACAATGTAGCGTACGAAGACGAGTTGAATGTGGAGTCCTGGAAGCTGGCCACTGGCTTGATCTTCTTGGGGACAGCAGGGACTGGAACTGCCGACTGAGGCGCGGTTCCGGCCACCCTGCAAGGGAGTTCCAACTTGGTATCGCAGTGCTTAGCACGGAATGATTGCGAGTAGCGTGGCTTCGATGCAGACAGTGATGCAGGTGTGTGCAGTGGAGACTTGGAAGATGCACTAGTGCCGGACAATCCGGTTGAGAACCCAGACAATCCTGAAGACAATCCTGAAGAAATTCCAGACGACTTCGACACGTCGGACTTCGACACCAGAATGAGCTTGCTGATGAGCTCATCGTAGTTATATGGAGCCACCGACTTCTTCTCCAATGGCACACTTGGGGTGTGGGTCGTAATCGTAGTCTGTCTAACCAGGGGCAGGAAAGTAGGGGTCTTGTATTGGAACGAGTCCACATCAGCGAAGGTAGTAGCAGGCTTCTGCTGTTCACTGGCCGACAACACCACGTTATAGTTGCGGTTATTGTTGTTGTCCCAGTAGGAGGTTCCATTCACGCTGTACTTGATGCAAAACTGAGCATTGATGGCAGTGGGGAGATGTGTGAGGGGGATGGTGAACTTAAATTGGTCAAAGTTCACCGAAGTAAACGACTTCATGTGGGTAGGGTTGGTGAAGATCAAGTTGCTCTGCCAGTTGTTAAAGGTAAGTTTCACGGAGAGGGCTTTTTCAAACGCCAAGTTCTGGCACATCACCAAGAGCACAAGCAGGGTCTTATCGGCAGCAAGGGACATCAGCTGGAGATAGACGGGCGAGTACTGTCTGTCGTAAATGTTTTTGGGGGCCGAGAAGTTCGACGAGGTGATCTTGTACGATCTATCCTTGGTGTATTCGCGGAAGGTGTCGGAGCCTTCCGAGTCCGAGTCGGACTCGTCAAACCCCAAGTCGGTGAAGTTGCGGTGGGACGAAAAGTAGTCGTGGAGGTCAAAGTCGTGCAGCAAAGGTGAACCCATGGGGGTGTTTTGGAGCGACACCGTCGAGGGCGAGTCTCTGCCGTCAAACATCTTCACCTTCTCGAGGCGAGACGCAAACCGCACCAGCTTGGGCGAGAGACTCAGCGTAGAGTACAGTTTTGTGAGGCTGGGCAACTTCAACGAAGACTTCAACTTCTTCATTCCCGGGGTCCAAGAGCCGGCTCTGGGACTGGCGGTGCCCGACATCACAATGGCGGGTACCGGAGGGGGGAAGAAGGTGAGTTCTGGTTTGGGGAGCATTTCTTTGCCGTCGGTTTTGATGGTTTTGATTTCGGGGCCTGCCTTAGTAATCGACTCCGATAACGACTTCGACTCGGGCCACAGACGAGGAGCCGTGTCTATTCCGCAGAACCGCAAGTCTGTGGCAGACTTCGACAACTTATAAGCTCCGTAAATATGAGGAGGCACTGGCACCTGTTTTGTAGCCGACTGGCCTCCAATAGGGGTTGCAGGGGCGGAGATAGCGGCCGGTGCGGAAGGGGCCTCCACCCGATCGGGAGCCAAATCGGCAACCAAGTCTGACTTGAAGTAGTCGTTCACAGCAACCGTCAACGTCGGCATGTGTGATAGATATAGAAAAAGGCCACCAGGCTGCGGTTAAAAAAATTGGCCGTAGCGGCAGGAGAAGGAACTCCCACCCCATTTATATGTGTGCGCAAAATGATTACCAAATGGTGCGTTTTGTTGAGCAGGAAAAAGAAAATTTCTCCATGCGGAGACTACATGTTCCTGCAGCCAGCATGCGCTCGTGCATAGGGACCCTGAGGATTGGCGATAGAAGGAGGTGAGCGAGGTGCGAGAGGGGGACCAATGGGAGGGAGGAGGGAGGGTGGCAGTGGCGGGGAATATCGAGAAAGCGGGAGATGTGGAGACCCAATGGTTGCAATTTGGTAGTTGTGGCGATGCCATCGATTGCGTGTGTCTTCGCCGTTTTCTCCAATTGGATTCCCAGTTGGACTCCTTCGCAGGATATTTTCGGCTTACATGCAGGCCCAAGCACGATCATTAAGGATTGCAGATATCTCCCTGCAGAGAAAACAACACCACCTCCTGACTCGCGTTGCACCTTCCTTGATATCATTGAGGTGCGTCACGGAGGTGAAAGTTGGATATTGGCTGGAATTTGCAGATTGCTGTGGAGGATTTTTTTTTTTATTGGTGGCGGAGTTTTCAGCGACTGCCAACCGCAATCAACTTTGCCTACCCTCACTAACGCCCAGAATCGACCGCTGGTATTTTCTACTACCCCGCTATCTCAGCTGGCTAGCCCTTCCCTCTCCTGGTCGGCTTATCCCGAACTGTGTTCGCTGGCCTGCAGACAAATAAAAGTTCCCAATGGTTTGGGGTTGATGGGGTACGGATCCGGGTGGTGGGGTATTTGGGGCGGGGCGCCTGCGGCTGCGTAGTCGAAAATGGGCGGGTTCGGGAACCAGTGCTGGTGGTCGTATAGTGACGTGGTTTTGCATGGAATTATCGCTGGCTTTTGGCTGGGGGTGGGAAAATTCGTGGGGAAGCTGTGGAGATTGTTGCGGGTGAGATGAGGCAATGTTTCTGTCCAGTTTGATGTGTGGCGCATGTTTTCCATCGCATAGTTATTTTGGGCGTCGCAGTTTTTTTTTTCTGCCGCGATGCGGCAAATGAGCCGCAGATCACGTGACCCTCCACTATGTTCCTGATGGACCCATCAATTTTCACTGCAATAGGCTAACATCGGGTGCAGATCTCGAACCGGAATGTACGAGTGGGGCTAATTCATCCCGCTGCAAATAATTAGCACTGGCATATCTGTCATGATGAAAGAACAACTAATACTTGCAGAGGTGGGGAGACAATTTTCGAGATCTACGGGAGCTGGTAAATCAGCCCATGAGCTGATTATTCGGTGCAGAAGTTTTCTCGGTTCAAAAGTGCACTTTAGGTTCTAATGCTTTATCTGTTGCGGACGGGTTTATAGCGAGATCGTAGGATAAACGAAAACGATGCCATGCGGATGTGTCGGAAGAACATTGACATTAGACAGAATTCCGTAGGAAGATAGCCAACTCGGGAAGTAGATATCCGATGTAGTAACTATAGGAACCACTTGCGAGATGTCAGAGTCAAAAATCCTAGTCACATACCGCTTTTCCTGCGTTAATTGCCATAATTTCCGCTTTACACGTGGACATGCAGCACAGTATGGACTTACACACAATTGGACCACCTGAAGGTTCACAATATCTGAAGCAAATTTGTATCAGCTGCGATAATTTGGCTACAACGATCGAACTGAATCAGAAACGTAGACATTCGTATGAATTGTAACATAATAGTATAATGCACAAGCCGTATAATTTGCTACTGGTGTAATTTGCTACTGGTGTTGCTTCAAGGCTAGATTAGTCTGCGCTGAGTCGCGAAGCATTGCAACTATGGAAAAAATAACATCAAAAAATAGAGAAAAATTTTCATTAAATCAAAATAAAGAATCAGGAAATCAAATGAAGAATCGTTAAATCAAGATGAACAATGATTAAATCAAGATGAAATATCATTAAATCAAGATGAAGAATCGTTAAATCAAGATGAAAAACCATTTTATCAAGTTGTAAAATCTTTAAATCTAAATTCATTATATTAAAGACGAAAGACAATAAATCTAGGACTCTTCATAAAGCTTCAGTCTGTTGGCTGACAACCCACTGGTTAATAAACAGATACCTTCTGAATGAATCTCCATGCATCTCCCTATCTTTCTCCATCTCTATCTTCTCTATCTATCTCGCTCCCTGCCAATCTATATCTTTCCGTTTATCACCTCACTTAGCAGCATCCTCCTTCAACGTGACAATCCGGTTCAAAATCACCTCTTCGCCCGAGCTGTCCTTATCCATACAGAAATATCCGATTCTCAACGCCTGGAACCTCACCGTCTCTGGACCCTTCTTTTCCTCGATGTTGAACTCAGATCCCTCCACACCAATGTTCAATGGCGATTTCTCCTCGATCTCTGCAAACCCGGCCTTCTCAATAATTGAGCCTGTGACAACCTCCAACGAGTCCTTGTTGATGTCGCTCAAGAATCCATCCGGGTGTGCACTTGGGTTCTCGCTGAAGAACAATTGGTTGTAGATTCTCACCTCCTTCACCGCCTTGGCATTCTTCTCCCCGACCCACTGGATATACGTCTTGGGCTTGCTCTTGATACCCTTGTCGTAATTAACAACAATCTTGGTGACGTTTCCGTTGGCGTCACGAATCACCTCCTTAACAGAGACATTGAAGGGAACCTTCATCAACCCTACAGGCTGTCCTGGTGCCAACCGGAAGTACTCCTTGTCCACGTCGTCTCTGTAGTCGCTTCTGTCAATATAGAAACGCTTAGTGAACGACAACTTTCTCACGCCAAACTTCTCGTCAGAACCAGGCTTGTACGACATCTCAACAATTTCCTCAAAGTCTTCATCGACATTATCAATCTCACACAAAACTGGCTCCAACAACACCATCAAACGTGGCGTGGTTACATCCAAGTACAGTCTGACCGCAGACTCGAATCTCACTACCTGGATGTTGGTGGTGGAGGTGGTGACACCCAAGGTGTTGATGAAGGACAAAATGGCGCCCGGAGGAACTCCACGACGCTTGAGCGACTCCAACGTGTACAATCTTGGGTCGTCCCATCCACACACATAGCCCTCCTTCACCAACTTGGCAATCTTACGCTTGGACATGATGGTTCCGGTGATGTTGAGACGACCGTATTCTCTTTGTGCTGGGCGATACACATGCAAAACGTCACACAACCATTCATATGACTCTCTGCTCAACCGGAACTCGGTGGTGCACAAGGAGTGGGAAATGTTCTCGAAGGAATCCACCAAACAGTGGGTGAAGTCGTAGGTTGGGTAAATTTTCCATTTGTCGCCAGTACGGTGATGAGGAGCATTCAAAACTCTGTAGGCGACCAAATCCCACATTTGGGGCGAAGGCGACGTGATGTCCTGCTTCATTCTCAATGTTGCCTCGCCGGGATTGTAGCCACCGTCCCTCATTTTTCTGAAATCTGCCAAGTTGTCCTCCACACTTCTGTCTCGGTGTGGACATGCAAATCTCTCTCCACCGAGAGTTCCATCGGGCTTCATTCCTCTCTGGGCCTTCACTTCTTCGGCAGTACAGTAACAAACATAAGCTCTACCCACTTCAATCAACTTTTCTGCCAACGCATACAACTCGTCGAAGTAGTCCGATGAGTAGGTGATCTTCCATGGTCCGAACCCTAACCACTCCACCATGTTCTTGATGCAGTCAAAATATATCTGCTCCTCGGCCTCGGGGTTGGTATCGTCATATCGCAAGTAGCAGTGGCCGTTGTTGAATTTGGCGTAGCCAAAGTTGATCATGATGGCCTTGGAATGGCCAATGTGCAAGAATCCGTTGGGCTCCGGGGGGAATCTTGTAATTACCTTGCCTTTGGTGAATGCCAAGTGCTCCTTCATCAACTCCGGGTACATTTGTGGGTTTTCACCGGGCTTGTGCAAATCGCCCAAGAATCCTTCCGAGAACATGGATCTCTCGGGTTCTTGTCCGGCCTTGGCTTTGGCCGCAGGTTTGGCTTCCTTCTTCTTCTTTTCCTTCTTGATCACGTCGCGCTCATCCTTTGGTCCGAAAATCTCCAATGCAAGCTCATCAATCACCGGCTTGAACAATGCTGGAGCGGCCCACTTCAAACTGGGAAGTTTCTTAGTTTCGCCCAAGAGCGATGGAACTCCAGCATACCTCTTGGCTTCAACCGCTTCTCTGTGCGCATCAATGTACTTTGAGATTTCCGCCTTGATATCTTCCCGCGTCAATTCAATTCCCACACCGGCGCTAGCATCCATGCCCTCCACAGTGCTAGAAGATCCATTGGCTAGAATGTAGGTCATGGCAGCAGAAACTTGCAAATTGGTCTTCAAGCGTCCATCTAGAATGGCGGCGGTGGCCAACGCACGACCCTCAATCGGTTCGTCCCCGGCGTTCTTGCTCTCCACGGCCAACGCATGCAACAAGTTCAACTTCTTGTCATCCACAGATGATGACTCAGTGATGGTTCCTTCTGCCAAAATGGCGACAAAGCTGTTGGACACTTTTTTGTTTTTGGCGATCTCGGCAGCTTTCTTGTCGGCCAAGCCGATCTTGCTAAAAAGGGCCACAAGTTGTTCTTCACTAGACATTACAAATGGTCACGATTGGGTGACGATGTAGAATGCAAGCTTTTATGCGAGGGAGGTGGTGGTGCATGCACGACCATCGTCACTGGCAGCGAACATCCAGACACCGTGCGTGGGAAACCTGCGGAGTCACCCACGGGTGCCAAACCGCACATTTACATTCCTGGGGGTTGCGGCTCCACCTTAAATGTGGTAACCCATCACGGGGAAATGTTGTGCCAGCCGGCCAGTAATATCTGCGTGTGGGGCGAGCCCAGAATCTGGATTGCGGGGTGCGTGGAAACAGCCAGCGCTGGAGAGCGTATGCATTCCTGGGGGAGATATGCAGCGGGGGGATATTCACTGTTGTGATGTGCATTGCATCAGGTTTGACATGCCTACGCGTCGCTCCGCATGGAACCGCCAGTTACATTGAGTGTATCTCTATTGTCTATTAACCATCACCGAGAACCCAGAAGCCAACGGCTCTAAGCACAAATCAGAATAAAATTAACGATGCTAACTCTGGAAATCCAAAAACTTGAACACATCACTGGCAAAATCGGTGGGATTGTCCAAATACAAGTGGTGGCCAGCGTTTTTAAGCACCCCGAAGCTTGCAAGTTTCCCCTCGCCCTTCTTCTCCGCCAATCTGTTGATTTCCTTGGTCATCTCGTAGCCAGCCTCCTCGTTCATCCAATCCTTGTCGCCATACAACCACAAGGTGGGAAGCCCCATGGCAACAAACTTGTCAGGACACCGATCTAGTAATGGCAACCGAGCCAATGCACCAAACTGGAGAACACGAGTGATGGCATACTCGCCCGAGCCGCTGCCGTTGAATACTCGGTAGAAGTAATCGTGGAGATTCTGGAAATGCTCCGGGTTGGTGTAATATATATGTGAGAAGCGATGGGTTGTCCACCGCGAGATCCATTTGGATCTTGCTGGGCCGGCCCGACGCAAGATAGAGAAGGGCAGGGCATTTTTGTTCCAGAGCCATCTGACCAATTTTCTGGTGTTCGGCTCGCCTTCTTTGGGGTCGGACCAGTGGTCCTGAGGCACATCTCCATGTACAATACTCTCCTGATCGGCATTGAGTTCCTGCGAGAGTGAAACCTCGGGGTTCGTAGCGTTCTCCCTGTTAAATTCATTCGTAGATACCTGAGCGGACAGTGGAGGAGTATTGGCTAGCAATGAGCCTCGGTTGCGTTCCACACCTACTGGACTCACAAGAATCATCTTATCGATCATTCGCTGAGAGTCCCCATTGGCCGAGCTGACCAAATGGTTATATTTGAGTGCATACGCACAGCTGAGATACCCTCCGAATGAGTGGCCAATAAGCACAAATCTTTCGATTCCACGACGCTTACGCCACTCCTCCATAGAGTCTATGAACCAGTCTTCCGTCTGATAGATTTCTTCCTTTGTTTTCGTTCCGAAATCGGGGAACTTCGGCCGCGAAGAGAGCCCAAACCCCAAGAGATCAATGGCGTGGATGCGGATGCCCTTCATGGATGATATCAGATCGAAGTTGTCGACGAAGAGCCCCAATGATGCTGCATATCCATGCACCAACACCACATCACGCACCTGGTCTTTTGCTGCTGCATCAGGCTGCTCGGTGTTTTCGATGAACAACTCGTGGATATAATTGCCGTTGCCAATGTCGGTGTCGATAATTTGAGCCTTACGCTTGCCATCGCTGTTGGGAAAAAACGGCAAAACAGAAAGAAGTCGAGCTTCCACCTGCTTATCCAGGTATTCCCGGTAGAAAAAGTGCTTGTACCAGTCACTAACTGACGATTTCCATTCGTAGACAGGCACTTTTCGTCCATCGTTGAACTCGCTGACCTTCTGACCCTTGGCACCCCGTGACGGTGCGTCGGACTCGATAGTGTTTGCACTGGACATGTTGGAGGAGATGGAAGGTTCCGATATGATTGATGGATTATCCGGAGTTGACAATGGTTGCGAAATCGCGGAAGATAAAGGACTGCTGGCTCTGAATCCACGTGATGGCAACACGGAGATATGCCGAATCAGGCAACTCCTAAGCACTGCCCGAGTCGCCACCGATGCGGCTAATTCGGTAGCCGCGTAAATGCCGAGCGGGTTGCGAATCAACATTGACATGGAAGGATTACTATTCAGAGGTTAATGGATGCAATGGGCAATGCGGACGATGCGAGACGATGCGAGACGATGCAAGGCGATGCGAGAGACACTGCAAGACGCACGCAACAATAAGTGAGGGAATGCGAGCGGATATAGATCAATGAAATAGCAACGCGGAGTCAATCCAACAACGCCGAATTTTGTGGACGTCGGCGCTATGGATCCGCTCGGCGTTATATGTGTGACGAGGTGGCAAGAGGTCACGTGAGAGAAGGATTATTGGATGAGGTTGATGGGTGCAAACTGCAGGATCGTTGTGGGAGGTGAGTGAATTTTGGGAACCGAGGAATAGGCAACTGACGATGTTGGATGGAATATTTTTACGATGTTGGATGGAATATTTTTTCCGGTTCCGCTGACGGTGTATGGGATTCGGTAGTGTTTTGGATAAATTGTTGGACGGGCATATTAGTTTGGAACCACAGTTTTCTGTAGGAGAAGTTGGGAGATAGTGGGCCCCAAGAACAAAATAAAAGAAATAGGACGATTGCGAGAATGAGATCGTGGGTTATTCAACAACCATTTTAGGTGCGGTGAATCAGTCAATTGGAGAAGAGCTAATTTGAAGTGACGTTTCGTTTCAGAAGAGACAGGATATCTACACCTAATCTGTAAGTAAACTATTATTCCAAATCCATGCAGTTAATGAATTCTCCGTCATCCTTCATTCCAAGTTCTGTACCTCCTTTACTTTTGCATCATCTTTCTAGGTGGTCATATCCCAGTAAACAAGAGAATCATCATTATTCCCACAATGTAAATCAGAGCGAGCCTCTGCACGTGACTCCTCTGCACGTGCTGGACTCTCACAAAATCGTCCTCCACACGACCCTGCGCTGCCAGTTCCAGGACGTGTGCTGCCCAATCTACTCAGTATGCTCACTCGTTTTTTCAAAAATTTTTCTTACATCTTTTCTCCATCATACTTATAATCAAAAATGGTATGTTCCACGAGTTTTATGTTGAGGTGATTATCCATGTGGTTTTCGATAACAAGTGCAAAACTCCCATTTTTCCATAACATTGTGTCCGTTGAGGACCGTCAGGGTATTCAACGGCCAACCTTGAATGACATTCTTGAGATCCATTATTCTATTGTGCTATGAAAACATCCATGGATCCTTTCAGATATTTCAGATGGTTTAAAATACACGAATCCATTACAACCAATGGATCCTACCCCATCTCTTCCAGAACTCTACTAACATCCAGGACACTAAAACTCCAGTTACTCTTGCTAAGGTTATCAAGGTCTTGGGCAGAACCGGCTCCAGAGGTGGTGTCACCCAGGTCAGAGTTGAGTTCTTGGAGGACTCTTCCAGAACCATTGTCAGAAACGTCAAGGGTCCAGTCAGAGAGAACGACATCTTGTGCTTGATGGAGTCCGAGCGTGAGGCTAGAAGATTGCGTTAAGCCCCTCATATCTGTACTACTAGTGTTGTGTGGTTTTTGGCTGCACTGCCAGTGTTATTAGGTCATTAATATAACATTATCGTTCATTTGGTAGAAAGCGGTCACTTTGTGGTCACGTGTGTAGAAGTGAGCATCGTTAGGGCTCGCGACCTATTTATATACAGGATTGCAACTACATCGATATGTCGGCATGGATCGTAATCGACATTATGCTTCTAATTCTGTTTTGGTTGCACCGACCTCATTTTCTTTGTTATTGCTTTTTTCTATTTATTCATTGTCCCTTCCGAATTGTAGATTGTGTGCATATTTCTAGAATGTAGCAGCAAACAAGAAATCTGGTTCGTGAAATGGTTAGTTGTAAAGATATACAATCAAAAAAATCCTCTAGCATGATATGAACAACATCTTCCCTTTTCTCAGCCCATTGTTTCATATCTATATTGTGCTAGAATGTTGCATATTATTGACTTTTAAATGTCATATAAGTTTCACGAAATCCTGTAAATCTTGCAGGAATGGGCGCAATTCCAATATTCACCAAAACATTAAATGTTCCACTACACCTGCAATTTCTAGAAATACAGTGTATTCTATTACATATTGGAATTCTAAATCAGGACCCTCATGCTATCACAATACATGTGGGAATTGCAGCCCTGGTGTCTATAGGCAATTCTTACAGCCATTAGAGATTGGAGTGTTGATATCCATACGTCTAATTAGAATGAGCCTGTTTGATTCAAAAAGAATAGAACGATGGAGTATGCTGATATGAGCCAACTTTGCTAATGACCTTTTGTAGGACCCTTTAGGTGGTCAGGGAATTCAGGTAAGGACAATAGGCAGAGGATACACAATATTGTCGGTTTGCGGTGACCACGGAGTTTACAGCAGATAGGAATAATGTAGGAGTTTCGAATGTAGGAGTTTCGAATGTGTAGATTAACCGAACTTAATAAACCTAAGGTGCACTGTGAACGGAACTTGATTCTACTTTCGCTGTCTCGCATCAATATATTTCAGGTGTCAATCAAGAAAATGAATGAAATGAACCGGACATTACCATTACCAAAAAATAGAATCCGTACATTTAAATACAGTTAAAATAATAACAGCGGTTCAATTTATGAATCTTGGATCAGCACTTATTAGCCACTCCTACACCTGCACCCGTGCCTCCTTACCATTATCACTGCTCCAACATTCAACCAACTACTTCTACAAATCTCATCCAGAATGTCGGATTTAGAAGATGATTTGTTGGCTCTTGCAGGCGGAGACTCCGAGTCCGAGGCAGAAATGCTGGATGTTCCATTGAAAAGGGCTAGATCCCAGGATTCCAGTCGAAAGAGAGCGAAAACCGCCAGCGACGAAGATGACGAAGATGAACAAGCCGAGGAAGAAGAAGAAGACGAAGAAGCAGAGGAGGATTTTGCAGAAGATAATGACGTCGAAATGGAAGGAGAAGATGATGATGAAGAAGAAGAGCAGGACGAACTCCAGAACCCATATCCATTGGAAGGAAAATACAAGAACGAGGAAGATCGTCAATTGTTACTTGATATGGACGAAATCGAAAGAGAGCAAACACTTTTTGAGCGTTCGCAGGAGATGGACAGGTACAACGAAAAGGCGTATTTGCAGCAGAGATTGAAGCAGCAGAAACTACAGAATGTGGAGAAAAAGACTCGTTCCAGCAGCAGAAAAACGGTCGCTACGGGCGCCAAGTCATCCAAGCTGGATAAATTGAGCGAGTTGAGAAAGCAGAGAGAGCAAAAGAGCCGCAGAAGCGCTGCAGCTGACGATTACGAGGAAGAGGAAGAGGAAGAGGAAGAAGAAGAAGAAGAGGAAGAGGCAGACCAAGACGACTTTGACGAGGGTTACGGCGATAACGACGAGGTTGTTTGGGGCAGCGGAAAGTCCCGTTTCAAGTCTCGAAGTCTCGAAAGGGCCACCTGTGCTGATATCAATAAGGTACGTGTTGGAAGAAGTTTCTTGAGCAAATACCTCTACTACCGGAAGTTCGAGGATGTGATTGTCAAGACGTTTGGAAAAATCAACGTGGGAATCGACAGAAGAACCAGACGCCCAATGTACCGAGTGGTGCAGATCGAGGAGGCCATCAACCGGCCGCAAAAGCAGTACAAGCTTGGAGACGCAAAAACCGATCTCTTCTTGCTTGTCAGTCAAAACAAGAGCCAGACGAAGGAGTTTCCAGTGTCTGTGTTCAGTGACAGCGATATTTACCCGGAGGAATTCGACAGATATGTGCAAGAATTGGCCAAAACCAACGAGGATCTCCCATATGCGGATGATGTCAACGACAAGGCCCAGCAGCTTCACGAGTTGATGAACAGCGGTCTCTCCAATCAGGATATTGACGAGATGGTTTCAAGAAAGAAGCAGATGCTGAGCGGAATCCGGTCATATGATGCTGTGTATCAGAAGTCGAAGGTTAAGGACGAATTGAAGGTTGCTAGACAAGAAGGCGACGTGGCCAGAATCAAGGAGTTGACCACTCGATTGCACAAATTGGAGAGCATTCTTCTCAAAGATAATGAAAGATCAGCACAAAGTTCGATGACCGACATGTCGAAGGTGAACGAAAGAAACAGAAAGCTTAACCAGACCAACATCAGGAAGGCCGAGTTGAAGTCGTCGCACTTGAAGAAGGCCACAGAGACCGATGATGGGGACCCATTTTCGAGATTGAAAACGACCACCAGAATCTACTATGAGGAAATGGTCAACGAAGAAAACAAGAAGGCGTTGCAGGATGCACAAGCTAACTACGACAATATGATCGCCGAGAAGAACGAACAGGAAGCCAAGATCGCCTCTTCCACTTACAGAGTGTTGGGCAATTTCGATAAGCTCATTGCGCTGGTGGATGTGGACTACGTTCCGGTGTTATAATAAATAATGCCGTGTATAATTATTACCTCCAAAATATGTACAAGAAAAATATCCAATGCCCATGCTAATACAACTCCTTCATGATCTGGAGACGGAGCTCGTGTCTCTCCTTCTCCTTATCGTAGTCTTCGTTAATGTATTGGATAGATTTCTGATCGTAGTAGACCGAGTGTTCATAGTCGTAGTAGATCTCATTGGCCAGCAACTCCAGGTAAAACGACTGGATAGACTCATCGGAAGACACGCTCTCAACATCCGAGTTGTACAAGTCAAGAGGGTCCTCCAACATATACGAGTCTTCCAGGCTCAAGGGCATATGATATAAATGCAATGCATTGACTTTTGTAGGGGCCACAACAGCAGGCAATTTGGCCTCTTTGGGTTGTTCGATAGACTTGTGAACAGCTTCAGACCGACCTTCATGCGACTTCGATTTGGAAAGCAGCAATTTCGATGTTATGCGAGACAAAAAGTTGGGTCTGACAACATCACAACTCTTCTTTGGAACGTGTGCACTGTGCACCTCACATGGGAGGTCGAAGCTCACAGTGCCATTCTCAGTATTTTGATAATACACCTGATTGAGGGTGGAATCGAATTTTGGTTGCCACATTTGGTTGTTATTGAAATTGGTGATGTCTAAAATTTGTTGCCGTACGCTGGTCTATTATAGCCAGCCTTTATGCGGAGCCGTTTGTAAGCCACGGAGCATCGGAGACAGCTATTTCCATGTCGGAACTAAAAGTGTTCCGAAACGGTTCACGGAGCCGTCCAATGGACTGCCTGCAGGACAGGTCGCTTACTCAACTCTAACAAGATGACAAAATGGGTGCCGAAGGATCGGAAACTCCGAGATAATTTTTACCAGGAAGTAAGGGTTCGGGAGTTTTCCGACCTTCACGGCAATTTCGGGTACTTTGGAAGGTCACATTGGCATTTTGGGAAATGTTCAGGGAGCAAAAAAAGAGAAGAGAAATGAAGAAATGACATGAGCGGCTAAGAAGCATTTGTGACATGGGTGGACTGAGGGTTCGGGTGCGGGAGGTACGGGTGTTCGGAATGAGAGCGGAAGCGGCTGATTAGTTTCGAATTAACCCCGGCGGCAATTACGAGGGAGTCCGATCGGGGGGGAGCTGTCATATATGCAGGATTGCATGACGGAGGGGGGACAAAAATGGACACTAAGCATGATCGCCACTTACGGAGAGAGAGGGGAAGAAGAAGAAGAAGTAAAATCGTCGCCGCAACCCAACGATCACGTGACGCGAGCACGTGATCAATTGCCACGTGCCAATGCGCACGAGACGTGTTTGCCCGTGATCTTGTTGTGTTGTGCGCCCCTCGTGCCCAACCTACCCAACTTCCCCATCATACCACTTCTTATAATGGTTTCTGCCGAATTTACTGCTAAAGTATGTGACTCAATTCAAAATTAATAATCGAATTCACTAACACACAGGCTGACGCCGTATCCAAATTGGCCAAGCGCCCATCCGACGACGAGTTGTTGAAATTGTACGGGTTGTTTAAGCAGGCAACTGTTGGCGACAACGACACCCCCAAGCCAGGAATGTTTGACTTGAAGGGTAAGTACAAGTGGCAGGCTTGGGACGAATTGAAGGGTACCTCTCAGGCGGATGCCGAGGCTCAGTACATTGCTTTGGCCACTGAGTTGATTGAGAAGTACAACTAGATTGAGAAGTACAACTAGATTGAGAAGTACAACTAGATTGAGAAGTACAACTAGATTGAATATATGTGTGAGAGAGAAGCTGTAGGGAGTATTGGGCTAGGGGAGGTGGAAGCTGATTAGATCGTAGTCTATGGTACTAGAATAGGTAGAGGTGGACAATTGGTTTCACAATTAAGAGTGGGGCAATTGGCAACACAAGTTAGGGGGTGCAATTGACATGATAGTTTGTTGTCTATGGACTCTTGAATGTCAATTCTGTTTGGAAAGAACTGGAGACGACGCGTTTAATGGGTCTTAACTTCATAAGTTGGGGTGATAGCAACTATAACGACCATTTAACTATGGGACCTGGGGGAATGCAAAAGTCATGAAACGAAACTGCTATCTCTGGACATATATACGCTGGAATGTGAACCAATAACTAGTCAGCACTAGCCCTATATTGAGCTGCTGATATCATACAACAAATGTAAATAGAGAAAGTGTAGTGTTGAAGTTCATTTCTAACCATTTCTGTTGTTCTAGTCTTGCTCAATTTTACTTCTTTCGACGTCTCACTCTACTCTCTACTACGACTAGTTTGTCGGATTTTCTTCGGAGCTGCTACGAAAAGCAACCCTGTTAGATTTTGTATTATTGGACACCACCAACAACCTCTTCTAGTTCCTGTTATATGCTCACACTACCCATAGTTGACGGCCAAACATTCACCATGGTAATACATATACTGAATTGGTTCTTGCGTTATCCATGCTACATACTCCGATACAATGCACATTTGTTCCCTCTCTTTCGTCGTTACTCTCGCTTCTCCTTATGGTCCAACATCTTCATCACTCTCCATCCACAATCCACCATCATTGCAAACGGAATCACCAAATACGGCACGTAGAGTGCAAACAAGTTCCACACCTCCTCCACGGTGAGTCCATGTGCCTCGCCCTTGTCCAAAACATACACTAAACACACCAAAGTGGTCAAGAACGCATTGAATCCGTAGATGGTCATCACCACGTAGATCTTGGAGCCGTTGCGGGCCAACGCTAGTGGAGCAAGCAAGAAAATGGGCAACTGGACCACCATCTCGAACCATCCGAACACCTGGAGCCAGAGAGCGGGTTTTTCGAGAAGAAAGTCTTTGTTCATCAGCACATGGAAGTCAAATACAAGTTGCTGGAGCCAATGTCTGCTTTCCTCGGGGATAACGAGGCAGGAGTCGATCACGATAGTGATGGGGATGTGGATGAGGAAGTACCAATAGTAGAAGGTGTCTCTTTTGTTCATTGGAGATCTAATAGAGTTGGTATGTGGAGAATTCGCTGCACATAATTTTGTTGATACGCAGTCTGGATATGGTATAGTTGATATCAAGAGATAGCTTCAGACCATTTTATTTATATATTTTGTTCAATTCGAAAACCATTCTGTCTGCGCCCTATTGGAACAACAAGTAAAACTGTCAGAAGTGTCATCTGTAACTATTGACCAGTGTACGAGATCGGAGGTGGAGGGTATGCATGTACACCTAATGGACCCAAATAGTTTCTATGATTATAGTTTCTATGGTTTCTATCAGCACTTCCAATCTTCCGAGAAGACTACTGGTGAATATTCGTGGTTTGATATTGTTATTCCTTGTTAATCCTACCTTGATAATGTAAGGGTGTCGATAACCATCGCTGCTGATTCCTAAGACGTGAACTAGCAATACTTGTGTATTTAGTACTAGCTCAATTTAAGGAAGAACCCTTGTAGTAACATCCAAGCAAGATAAGAACGATCATAATTCCTAGCTAAAAATGAGCCACAACTTTGAATGTGTTGACTATTGTAGGAGAATACTAGGCCAGAGAGGAGATCTACCAGAAGAAACAAGATAGGCAATGAATGATTCCAGGGAGTAACCGAAACAGAGAAATTAAACAAAATATGCTCTTCTTACTTCTAATTTATAATATCCATTTCGTGATGTCCAGCATCACATATAATACCTGTCCATAATCTAATACTATTCCATAATCCAACCCTAATCCAACTCATTCCAAATATCAAATCCCATATCCCCTTTCTCCTGCTTCATACTAATTCCTCTCCCTCCACAATGGCAGGCAAGAGGAGCTCATAAATATTCCGTGCACAAGAGAACGAATGTCCCTGAGAAGCAGAAAACTTTCCCTGAGAAGTAATCCTGCGGCCACCAGTGCCGTTACACTGGCACTGGCAGTAAGTGCAACCGAAAAGCTCGGAAAACTTCTTGGCTGTTCGGTAAAGACCAGTGGTGGACTGGACTCCCACACCAGCAGGAACAACCACCAGCTTTGTCTTGGAAATGGAGAAGTCCGCGTACTGGCGGAAATTGCTCATGTGAGCACTCCACACCATCCGAATATCCAAAGTAGGCACTGCCAACTCCGGCGACGACCTGGAAATCACCACCCAAAACCGTTTATACTGGCAGATGGCTCTTATCAACTTCTCCTCCAAGTCGCTGTTGTAGAGCCAATTCAAATTGTCCACCAACATGGGAACCGAGCCATGCAATGCATGGGAGATCCAGTCTCCCGAGAGATTGACACAGCCTGGTCCTACAGTAAGATGCACTAAAGGCAGCGCATTGAAGAAGCCACTTGAGGTGAAGTAGGAGGAAAAGTTTGAGGAGCCCATAGCCATCTTTTTGGAGTTGGCTCCGGGAAACAATGGCGATTCCCCCGATTTCATCTGACCCAATTTATGGGTCAGCAAATCTGCCTCCATCTGCAACCGAGCCAAACTCATATGGGTAACGAAACCGTTCTCACTAGAAATCCGCATGTGAGGACTGGCGTAATGTGCCAACAGCACCGTGGCCAACTGCTTGCCTGACACCGGACAGAACACTGGGTAGAACACAGAAGCCGGGTTCAATGGCGATGGAATTTCGTAGCTAAGTTCATAGCCAAAGCCATTGACAATGGCATTGAAGTTGTGCACTGCCAAACTGTCTGGAGCGTAGACAAACAGCACATTATCGATGCAATCGCCGATGCGGTCCAAGGGAAATGGCAAATCCATAAACTGAATAAATCCCGCATGAGCAAACGACGCATAGCATGCTGCTGGCGATTGTAAGAGCGAGTGCCATACCCACAAAACGTCGAGTGGAGGAAGAACATGTAGCATTTGATGCGAGGAAACATGAGATTGTACGGCAGAAGCAAAGATGATGAAGCGGCGAAAGGCGTGGACGACGAACGCCGGCCACTCCACCGGGTCGAGTTGCGCCTTGAAAAGCGAAGTTGCTCTCCAGAACTTCAACAATGCCACAAGCAGGTGAAGCTCAGGAACTGGAGACTTTGGGTGGAAGAACAGCACCAGTCTCTTGCGGTTGGCGATGGAAGCAAAGGAGGGCTGCTGCATGGGCCGAGAGAGCCAATTGTTGATAGTAGGTAATTCTTGTTAGTAGGTAATTCTTGTTAGTAGGGTAAACCGTTGGTTTGAAGTGCTGCTGAAAGAGAGACTGGGTGCAAAATGCGAGAAGAGGCGATAAATTCTCAGCTAAAAAAGTGCAAAATCAGTCGGTGGTGATGGAACTCCCGCAAAAACCTATTCTACTTATAGGATGGGATCAGTCCTCGCATCCCACTAGTCATGCCCCGCGACCTTATCGGAATCCGAATCAATGATGATCTCTAGCTTCCTCCAATGGGTTGCACAAGCGAGCATCCACCCATGCAGAGCCAACCTCCCCCATACAGGGTCGAGGTATTGGTAACCGTAGGAGAAGGCGAGGTCACCACCATGGACCCGCGGTGGCCGCGGATTCTCCCTTTGTGGAGCCGCAACAACCCATGACGTAACAGGAAAATGGCGATTCTGTTCCTGATTCCCCTCCTGCAGCCCCACGGAGTGGATTAATGATACGAGCTATTGCATCATGAGTCATTGGTGGTCATCAACTTTCTTGTTCCTGCGCAATGGGGGTTTATCTGTGGTGACTGGTGGTTATCTGGAGGTTGGAGAAATGACAGCCAATCAACGATAGCGATAAGCCCAAACTGATGATGGCACCACCACCTCTGAGTGATGCAACGTGCGATTTAATGCCATGCGGAAGAAATAAGGCCACCAATGAATTGGTGTCAATTGTCAGTTTCCACCCATTCGGTATCTACAGACTCGGTATCTACAGACTCCGTTTCCTCAGATTCGGGTTCAGATTCCAAGTATTATTTTTTTCCCACAGTCTCACATCTGATCTGGGCACCTCCCCTATCGATCCCCAATGTTCCTTGCTCCTGTATCACCGCTATCAGTGACTCTGGTTTGGAACCCTCCTGCAGACAGCACCAAGTCCTCGGCTCCACACAGGCCGCGATGACATCGATGACCTTCACTATCTCCAACACTAATGTTGCACTATCTTTCTCGGTTGCTCCGTAAACCCGCCGCACCCGTCAATGTTAAAACCCCAAAACGGAAGTTGCAAGCGACCATCTCCAAGCCGCTCGTATGGATCGACTGCGAGATGACGGGACTCGATGTGTCTCATGACCACATCATCGAGATTTGCTGTATGATCACCGACGGAAACTTGAACTTGGTCGACGAAACAGGATACGAAAGCACCGTTTATGTGCCCAAGAAGGTTTTGGACAACATGAACGAATGGTGCGTCAACCAGCACGGAAAGTCTGGCCTCACTGCGAAGGTATTGGCCAATCCTCACCAAACGTTGGCAAAGGTCCAGGACGAGTTGCTTGCGTACATCCAGTCGTACATTCCCGAACCGCGGACATCGCTCTTGGCGGGAAATTCCGTGCACATGGATAAGTTCTTCATGATGAAAGAGTTTCCCAAAGTGATTGACCACTTGCACTATCGGTTGGTGGATGTGTCGTCGATCATGGAGGTGGGATTCCGCCACAATCCGGCGCTCATGAAGATGTTTCCCAAGAAACAGGGTAATCACACTGCTAAATCCGATATCTTGGAGAGCATCAACCAATTGAAGTGGTACAGAGACCATTACTTGCGGAGTGATGTGCCGGAAGGCTTGAAGATTCCTGATGACCGAGTATCTGGGGGCGACGAACCGGTGGCCAAGAGGCAAAGGAGAGAGGAGACGGCCAATGAGGAGAGCAATGTTATTGATGAGGAGAAGACCAACAACGTGGGGGCCATGACGAATGTTGATGATCCGAAAGGTAATAATATCATTCGACTGAAAAGAGTGTCCAGAGAAGGTACTCCAACAGTCACGGCCGAAACCGTGGCTGAAACCATTACCGTGGGTGAGGACGGCATTACCGTGGTGGAGACATTCAAGGTTACAGAGTCCAACTGAAATTTCTACCTGCTGACTGCCAACTAATGTTTATTATGCACTATGGCCTCTATTCGTCTGGGTCAGACTCCACTGCTACCTCGAATGCCTGGTATCTGGCAATCACATTGGCAATCATCGCGCCATCGACCGGTTTCTCAAGTACTTCCTGAAATACCCCCAGTTCAACCGCTTCTTTGGCAAACCCGGTGATCGCAATCACCGGAGTATTGCTGTTGACTCCGCTAGTGTTCTGGATTAACTTGACTGCATCGATCGCCTCGATCTTCGCAAGTCGTAATGCTGTAAATATCAAATCAAACCGAACCTGACTCGTAGCACGACGGATTAAGCTATCGCCATCACTAACAGCAACAACAATGCATCCATTCTTCTCCAAGAGCTTGGCAACAGTGTGACGAACAATGGGGATGGGTTCGCAGTAAAGCACGTCCAAGTCGGAGGTCTCACTTTTGTTGGAACTCAGTATCGACATTGGAATCGAGGGGCTTCCAGAGCCGGTAGACTGGAGCGTGCTTCCCCTTCTCTTGCGTCGCGTCGAATACTCTTCATTATCTGAGCTTGGAGGTGATCTGATCAGCTCGCTGAAACTCTTGTGAAGCACCTGTCTACTCAAAGAAGGTGCTGTCAACCGGAGTCTTCCGTCACTACCCAAATCAAATGATCCAATACTATCTCTCTTAGAAACAGCTTTTTCTTTGGACCCAGGTAACGTTTCATTAGCCACGGGTGATACGGGACGTTTGAATGGACTGCCCGGATTGACCACTGTTGAAGACGTAGACAGTCCACGAGACTTATTGAACCCACCTGGGGTACTCTCTGATGAGGACGACGAGAAGCTGTTTCTGTGCTCCAAATGCTCAGACTTTAACCGATTGATGACATCCTTGTTGGCCTTTTCCAACACACTCAAGTTTCTGAAATGAAAAGACCCAAACTCGCTTGCATCTGCTAACTTGCTTCCTCTCCGTTCACGCTTGATAACCCCCGGACTAGACGGTAAGGACAAATTCTGCATGGGCAAGCCTGAACCAAAATACCCTTGCGAAGGGACCTCTCTTGCAGATTGGGGAACAATTATTTCTTCATCGGAGTCGTCCTTTGGAAATTGCAACAATTCAGCCCCTCTAGAATCGAAGTAGTCTGTAGATTCTGGGTCGTCCAACATTGGAATAAAGGAGTCTGGCAGTTCGTCAAAAAGGGTATCCCAATTGATATCATTGAAGTATGGGTGGTTCATAATCTCCTTCGCACCACCATAGCCTAGTCTTTCTTCATAATTGACTTTGAGCAATCGCTTTATCAAGTCCTTACCTTCTGGTGAACAGAATTCTAGTTCTTCTATTTCATTAAGTGGTGGCCAATCAATTTCACCCTTAAGAATATTCTGGAACACCTTATCTGGCGTATCGGCATGGAAAGGAGGATACCCGAACAAAAACTCGAACAAAATGCATCCAATAGACCACCAATCGGAATATTCTCCTTGAACTTGCCCTAAGATGGTCTCTGGAGCTAAATAGTCAGGGGTACCCACGAATTTTTTTGTCTCAGAACTCTCATTGGGATCATACAAAACAAAATTCACAGCCTCTGATTGAGGTGAGCTCACGGGGAAATCGTCGTCCACGATTGCAAATGATGATTCAGATGATGTTCTTGGTAAACTTGGATGCATAATTGGTGACTCACTGCTATTGGACTCAGATCTTCCATTCTTGGTTGTCCATAATAATGAACCAGAGCGCTTTTTACCTGGCACGATAGATTGAGGTGAAGAATCATGAGAAGACGTAGAGCCCAGATGAGCGTGTGAGGATAAGCGGAACTGATCTGTAGCTGGCGTTAAAGAAAACGGAGTAACCGACAGCATCCGTTTATGATGATGAGGGATCAACTCTGGCGAATCTAAAGGTCCACTTGAACCTAAAACCAAAGGACTCCCTGCATTGTGGATACTCTTTCTGAAAACTTCGATGGCCATCTCAGAATTACTGCTCTTTCTGTGTTGGCTTGCTTGACGTCCAACGATACCCACTTTAGAAAGACCGAAATCTGTTAATTTCAAATGCCCCGCACTGTCAATCAACAAATTGTCAGGTTTTAAATCTCTATGAATAATTCCCCGTGAGTGAAGATCATTCACGCCAACGATAACCTCGGCAATATATCTCTTAGCCCACTTGTCTCCCAAAGTCCCTAGCATCTTCAATAATGTGGCGCAGTCACCTCCGTTCAAATATTCCATCACCAAGTAGAGATAATCCTTGGATTGGAAGCTGTTGTAGAGTTGAGCAACATAGGGTGAGTCAGTTTGCCTCATCATTACTGCTCTCTCGGACCTAACATTGAGAACCTGATTCTTTGCAATCATGTCTCTCTTTCTTAAGCACTTGATTGCGACGTACTCTCCTGTTATTCTTTTCTTTGCCAAAAATACAGAACCAAAGGCTCCCTTACTAATCGCCTTGATAATTTCATAGTCCTTGATGCCGCCTGCATTTGGTTTCTCTTTAGGGGCTTGTGACACAAGCAATGGTGACAAAGGAGGCTTCATCTGGGAAGTGAAGGAACTTCTGTTTGGAACGCTAGGTGTAATAACAGGGCTCAGGTAAGGGGCCACAACCAAGTTTGCGCTCAGAGCAATCATAGGTGGTAATGCAAGGTTTGTAGAGGGACTATCTCTCTTCCCAGAAACAGGCGTAGATATGGCGGGACTCAACAGATCATTCAGATCGGAAACTGGGGCCGGAGACCCTAGTGGTGGCAGGTCGAGTCGATTCTTGACATTTCGTTGCAATGTTGAAAAACTTTGCTTCTCCACATAGGGAGCGGGTGAAAGGTGTCTCCTTGGAGAGGAGAAGGACGATCCTCTGGAATCGGGTTTCTTTGAAACATAAAGCTCGTTCATAGAGTCAGTAACATCCCTCATTCGTGGGTAAGATGAATTTGGAGAAAGAGACGACGCCAGTCTATTGAACGCTGCATTCTCTAATAAATCCCTTGGAGTTACCGATTCCATTGGGGATCTTGAATCATAAAGACTATCATCGAGTACTTTCGAGGTTGGACTTCGTAATCGCGATGGCTGTGGGGAGATCAAACTTGCTGGCTGTGCAAGTGGCTGGGATAATGGAATCATCGGCGGAGGAGATACAAAAGAGTGCGGAACAAGGGACCCAGACCCTCTGGAACTGGAATGGGCAGATTTAGCTTCCACTGAGGAGTCCGAACGTGAACCCCACAGGTTGTTTACGCCGATTCTTTTCTTTCTCTCAGCGTTATCCATTTCAATGGTTTTCTCGCGGAGTCTTGCAACAGTATCCTTTACTGATTGCAAGACGTAATCATCCACCTCCTTCTTTATCTTGTCGGAATACTTGACGATGGAAATCAACCGCGTGATAATGTCCACTTTGTCAGTCACCAACCTCTGACTGTCTTCGACCATTGCACGTATGGCAAGATCAGAAGTTTCAAGGGGCCTCCAACCCACAACCATATTTATGGCCCTTTCAGAGTTTGGCGAGAATTGCAATTCGTCACTTTCATCCTGTTTTTCCGCCGGGTTAATCAATAGAGCTTCGTCCAAAAACTCCAATATCCGATGGAGAATACCAAATGGGAACTTCTTGGAATTTTGAAACGACAGAAAGGACGACATACTCTTCCCCATACTTGAACCGCCTCTAGTTGTACTCATAGAATCAGAGCTCATTGTCGGAAGCAGAATGCCCTTGTAATCATGGATGCTAGGAAATGACGATGTGGAGGATGAAGAAATGGAGCTTGTGCTTGCCATGGGGGTTGAAGAGCCACTAGAGGTCTCGAATTGCTGACTCCATAGATTCTCTGAAATGTGGAGAATGAGATCACGCTGGTCAGCAATCAAGTCATGGCAAAGTTGTAGCTCCTCTTCCACCTTATGCTCAAGCAAGCATAGATCACTATGCTTCTCTATAAACCAGGCTGGGAAGCTTGTCTCGCAAATTCGGCATAAGATAGTTTTTGGCTCAGGGACGGAATCCTCATCGATGATTCCGGCCTCTCTCAAGTTTACTAAGTACCCTTCAAATATCTCCGAACCAAATCCAAGTAGGTCAACAAGAGCAGGAGGGATGGACAATTCCAAGTCAATCCTTACAAACGGACGAATTGTCCAGATCGAATGGGTAGGTAGCTTTGTTTGTGGGTCATGGATCATGATTCCCTGAGCTTCTAGCTCAATGATGTCTCCATTATTCGATACCTGGGAGCTGAATGTCGACAGCGCTTCATTCTGGCGCTCACCGGATCTATCATATTCCAATGACTCATAGCGCAGATTAACTGCCGTGTCAGATTTACATTCCGGGTCGGCCAAAGATGGATTAGGCGAATGGCGGCCCGAAGAGTCGCTTAAATCCTCATTGACAATATCATTGGTGGCGGTAACAAACTTGATTTTATACGATGCATCATCTTGCACCATCTGAGCCACAGCGTCATTGAAAACACGCAAATCGGCGTCGGTGGAGCCTATTAGAATGTTGGAAATAGGCTTATTCAAGATTTTTTTGATGGAGGTGCCTACGAGCGACTCCCAGTTCTTACTCACATATCGAAGGTTGCAATCCATGTCCAATTCAATCACCACGGTGGGGTTATTGCTAGAAGCCTGGCGTAAGTCATCCTGCTCATTTATAGAGTTGACAGTAACAGTATTCAGTTCAAGAAGCGCCGGGATCTCACAGGGCGAAACCGAGCGTTCGAGCTCGCGAATCTGAGCTTCCAGCATCGCGAACCCGGGGCTGAACATGTCTGGGTGGTGGGGGTGGTTGTTCTCCATTTTGGAGGGGGAACAATGGGAAACCGAGTAAAAGGGGGAGTTTTTACTGGATCACACGGCAGCTATGGATGGTCAGACAAGTTAGAGGGAAACCAGAAACCCGCAGCAAGGTATGTGGCGATGAAATTGAGATGAGAAATGACGGTTAGTTGGCAAATCCACCAGTTGGGAATTGTGGTTGAATATTGGTATGACAATCACTGGTGGGCCGTATGCAATCCCAACCTACCAACCGGTGCAAATCAGGCCAATAATCATGCGACACGGGAGTGGAGGAACCAGGTGCAAAAGGGGCCGACAGGAGGAGATACGAGAGAATAGGAGGGGTGCGGGGGAGAGAATATGAAGAGGCTAAATCTGGGGGAAAAAGTGGGTGCCAATTGCGGTTGATTTATATGATATTGGCCCTGATATGAGAGGTGCGACCCACTGATGCAGCACCATATGGAATCTGGGACAATCCGCCTGTATGCGATAATGGAGGTCTAGGAAGAAGGGAGGTGCAAAAATAGAAAGGAGGTGCAAAAATAGGAAAATGGAAACGTCAATGAAAGGGTCATAATTGGAAGCTAGTAGGTGAAGTCAAAAAAAGAAAACAAAGGTAAGGAATTGACTTTAGGGGATAGTGTCAGGTGTTAAAAGAAGCGGAGATTTGGTAGATGCGGAGTTACGTCTGGTAAAGGCTGACAAAGCACAGAGACCAGATGGAAAGTCAAACAAGAAAAATGGACGTGTCAAACAAACCAGTCAAAAGAACCAGTTAAAAAAAAAAAAAATAGAATAAAACAAGATCAAGAAATGAATCAATAATAACAAATCATTCCAAGAATAAATCATAATGGTCATGGTCATGTGGAGCAACATCTAAATTAGACTTGACAGGAATGCACTACAAAGGAAGGTCTTACAAAAAGAAGTCACCTACCTCCTTCTTGGCACGAATGACCAGTATCGAAGATGATTCTTCCATACCGATGCCGCTAACATGTTTCAACATTTGCTACTCTCATCTTGAAATTTGAAAGCGTCGTTGCCTTGTCGTCTCAGTACTCAACAGTAACCACAGTGCTCTAACAGTAACAAAAAGTCACTGGGCCTAAATCTCAATCCCCCTCCCACTCCCCACAAATAATGTTGTCATTCATTTCAACAATAATCGTTGCAATGCCTAATAATATACATGAATCAACCACAAGAATTATACGTGTCTCGCCGGACACCCATTAGCTGGAGGATCGAGTTGGATCGACCCCCAGTGTCGTAACGTCGTTAAAAGTTGGATTTTAAACGATGCTAATGCTCGTCCCCTTGTTCGTGAAGGTCTCCTAGTTCGTGAAGGTGAAGCTCGACTCGCCAAGCGACCGCTTCTTGATCGACTCGAGCAAATCACAGTTCTTCTCCTCATTCTTTTGCAAAATCAACTGCTTGAGACACTTGTTCTCCATCTCCAACAGCTTCATTTTTTTCTCGAGCGCACTCAACTTCTCCTGTAAGTCGCGAGCCTGCTGCTCCATCTGTTTCTCCTTCAACTTTTTCTTCACTCTGAACCGCGCACTGGCGGCGGTGTTTCTCTTTCTCTTGATTTCCCCCAACTCCACCTGTTTGGCCACGTCACCAAACTCACTAGTAGCCGAGTTGAAGTCGTGGAACTCGGTTTTTTCTACATAGAGACTTGGCGAATACGCCTCCTGCTTCATCTCGTGTGTGGCAACTGGTTGTTGTTGCTGCTGTTGGTGATTCTCCAAATTTTGCAACTGTTGCTGCTTAGTTTCTGGAACAAAGTCACTCAGAAACACATCCAAGTCAAAAAACTCCGAATGCGAGAACAAATCCAAGTCGTTGGCATTTTCCTCTGGCGACACGTTGGCGTCGAATTCGAGGTTCAAATTGGCCAAGTAGTCGGTAGCCTGGAAATTCATGGTGACAAAGAAGTGTGGATCCAGAAGATGTGGATCTTGCGTAATATGTATGGGAGAAAATTTTGCACCGAAACCGGCTTAGCCATATTAGGATAATAATTCCACGCCATTAGTCATCCTTTTGGGCCCCGCACGACAACGTGGCCATCCCGCCTGTCCGGCTTGGGTAATTCCGCGCTACAAGGCGGTCTCCGATAAAACGGTTTTAGTCCCGATCTAGTGATTTGCGCGTTTGTGATTAACTTCCGGATGCTGGTTCCGGCACTTGGGCTCCATCTCTACATAACGTCTCCAATTTCCATCACCAATCCATCTTGCATTTGTAGCCTATCCTTTTGTATCCTCTAGGTTATCCGTTCCATCCATGTAGACATTTTTTGAATATTGTTTATGAGGTCTTGTCTTTTTTTTATCTTGTCTTTTTTTTTTCTGTTTCGCTTTGTCCGTCATTTTTGTCCCACCGTAATTGCTAAATCTGTTGCCATCTAATGGTTGAGAGTGTCCACCAACAGCTTCAAAACGAGCGACTCTCCGCTGTCTCTCAAGCTGCCGGACTCCTCTTCTATACTTCCTTCATGGTAGTGCCGTGGAATTCCGTACTCTCGTGGATACTCATTTTGGGGACGGTACACTGGCGGCCCCTGGTACGAAATCCGTCTGTCCATGCGCCCGGTGGACATCTGACTCGTGTTCTGGTAGCCCTGTTGGCCCTGACGGACAGGATGTAGGGCCAGAGTCGTTTGCGGGGAACTTGCATTGGCATTTCCACCTGGGTTAGGTGAAGTGTCTCCGCCTAGTGCACTTGAGGAGCTTGCTCCGAGGCCCAGGATTCCGTTGGTTGAACTTGCCGACAAGTTTCGACCGTGGATTCTACTTTGGTTTCCACCTCTTGCTCCCTTGCCCTTGTGGTGCTGCGGCACATATGGTATCCCATTGACTGCGCACATCCAGATTCTTGTCTTGTAAATGCGGAACAATTCACGGACAAGATCGCGGAAGTCGATTCTCTTCGAGGTTGAGTAGTAAAATATGAGCTTGCGCCGGTCAAACTGGTATTCGGCATCAATAAGCTTCATTTGCATCAAGTCTGTAGACGACATAGTACTGGTGCTCTCGCCTGTGCTCAACATATGCGTTGTAGATGCAATCTTAGCCAAGCACAACCGGCATGCCTTCTCCTCGTCCTGATTCTTGTTGAGGATCTGCAAAATATCATTGGGTTGTGCCAAAGAAACAACCGATTTGGGGAAGTGCAATGTTGGTGGAGGATTGACACCGTGGTGTCCGTGATGGCTTCCACTTTGAAGTGACTTCACTGACAAGTCATTGACGCTCACATTCTCGCTTAGTGCAGCCTGCTGCTCCAAGAACTGCAAGAGCTTCAAGAGCCTAGCCTCGTCAATTGAAATGTTCATCTTCACCACCTTGCCCAAGTCGCGGCCACGATCTGCTTCCACGATTACCAAGTCTCCAACCTTCACCAATTGGAGCTCCTCCACATTGTCATCTATGTAGAATACATCAATACGCCCTGCTTTGAAACCAACAAGTACCAACAGGTAGTTTCGCAACAGTGTTTCCACAGGGAACTTAGGAAGTTGATACAGATCACCCAAGTACTTCTCCTCGTCGAAGTAGCGATGCTCCAAATATTCCTTTGTCACCTTGACCCGCTCGTGGGGGTCTGAAGAGAAATATTCATGAACTGCTGCAAAGGCATTTGACTCCTCGTGGTTCTCCTCTCCTTGTGGAGTCGTGCGGACCTGTTTGGCAGAAAGCTGGTTTTGTTGATGATTTTGAATCAGACTTGGAAGCTGATTCTCGTTTTGGTTCCTAAGGCCGAATCCCTCGTTGTATGAATGTCTCCGGGCAGCGGAGAGCATGGGCTGTAGTGGAGATGAGTTCAAGTCAACTCCATACATAATGTCCGAAAGGGAGCCCGGAGCAACATTAGAAGTAACCGGAGCAACATTAGAAGCAACCGGAGCTGTTGCAGTGGACATGTTCCTCCTGGGGCCGGCCGAAAACGCTCCCATGGGCAAACTGTAATTCTCGTTTGCTTCCTGAGGAAACGAGGTGCGCCAGGGAGATTCGTTCCACAAGCTGGAGGTGGGTGGTGGCTGGGCAAACCGATGTCCCTGGTCTTGCCTAGGACGGTGGTTTGCGTCGGTGTCCACCAGAGTCATGGTAAAGTCTCCCGAAACCAGCCGGGAATGATCTGGAGCAAACATGGTGCTTTGAACTTTCTGCGAAGGGCTCCAACTGGGACTCGAAGTGGCCCCAAAGTTCATCGACATGCCCTCCGGGTATTGTTGGTTCTGGGAAGACATCAGAGGAACATTATGGGCTGGATGGGGAACAGGCCCAGAAAGAGACCCTGGTCGATCACTGCGATCAAAAGTGCCAAAGTTCTCAGGAACCATGTTGAGATCAAGTGGGACGTTGCGGTCGGAAAGCGATGCAGGTCCCCAGATGCTGGACTCATACAACGACAGACGGCGCCTTGAGCGGGGGTCGTCGGTGGTGTAGTTGTTGCCGATGGGCTTATCGAGTGAAAACAGGTCAAACATGGTGAAAAACGTCCGAGGGAACTATTGCCGTCAAAATATGGTTGTGCAGGTGTCTTGCGGGAAATGGGCACCAAAGTTGCAAAGATTTGGACAAGTTTTCCAACAGTAGACAAAATTCGGTGACGATAAATTGGAAATAACGTGGCTCTTTAAACTTGAGTCGGATAAAATGTAGTGACCGCCACCTGCATGAAGCTCAGCAGTAGAACCCACGTCAAATTGCAGGAGCAGATAATCAGTCGATTGTGGGGCAAGTGGGCAGAGCAGCATGAAGCCGCATGAGGGGAGGTGGCCGTGGGCCTGTTCTGGCGTTTCTTACTGGTTGCAGATGCATAGGGGCAACCATGGAAGATTCTGGCAACTTCCAAGTGTCAGCCCTTGAGGATATTTTGTGGGGGGTTTCCATGAGGGGTGGGTCTCGATGATGCCTGCTTTGTGCATGATGGTAGTCCAGATGAGTGTTGCTTGGGGTGTTATGCAGGGACTTGACCTCACTGGGTCCTGCAGGACGTTAGCGAGTCGCCCGACGCGCGGCCTGCACACAGGCGATTGGGGCAGATTCTAGCCGTTTTCTGCCTCAAATACGGCAATTTGTCGGCCATTGGCGGGCCCCGAACCAGGGCGCATCTGGACCTCCATCAGAGTGAATATGGCCCGAGCGTTTATGCGAGGAGAAAATATCGCAATCTGTAGGAAATCATCTCTTAATTTGGAACTTAGACTTCTTGTTCTGATTGATTTTCCGACCAGGGGTCAATCCATTTCCTGGTGGTTGAAATTGTAGCAGAAAACTGGGAGTCTTGTGTGAGAGTTTTGTGTGAGATTCGTGCTTCTAAATTGGGTGACTTCTTTCTCTTGGTCAACTTGTCGCCATGTAGAACCTTTTGCCTTGTGTTCCTGTTCTTGTCAATTGACCGATGTACTCCACATTTCCAAAGTTTCCTAATTATTTCTCCAATCTTCTGCTTTCTGCAGTCGGGGGCCGTCTTCACTAATCTCCATGGTAGATTCCTTGTGCTTCCTGATTGCACTTTTACAACCTCTTTTGAAAAGCACAATGTTTCATATTGGGGGAGGAGGGCGATATTTATTGTCTAGCGGCTATTTCGCAGCGATTTTGCAGTTTTTGACAGTGTTGTACGCTCACATTTTCTTCCTATTCTAACCACTTTTCTTTCCAGTTGATTTCGTTACTTCACCGTCACTCGTTGTTATTTTAGCTATATTCTTGGTCGCTTGTATTGTTGGTTGTTACTTTGTTAATGCCACTCTTTTTCTTTGCTACTTCTCTACAAGAATACTACCTTCTCATTAATTCGATTACGACCCACCTCTAGCACATCCAGCTTGCAACTAGTAATTCTGCAATTCTAACAAATCCAGCTTGCAACTGCAATTCTATCGAATCATACCAATCCAGTCCATTCAAATTCAAACAATGTTCCATTTTACTCATGAGCCCACTTTAAACTCAAAATGCACATGGAAAGTTTACACGAATTGCGAATCTTGTCACGCAATAGACGGAATTCACTCAAACTTACGAGAAAAGCATTCAACTGAACACATGAGGAGTTCAACTCCACCAACTCATTGTCGTAAGTTTAATCGGGTCAACTTTTAACTCATCACCGTAACCTTAACTTGGCCATCTCACCCCATCCATCTACTCTACATCCAGTTAAACATTGTAAAATCACAATTCCTCGGCGAACTAAACTACTTCTCTTCCATCACTGATACTGTTGTTGGTTTGGCATGTTGGCATTGGGCATATTGCCAAAATATTGGTATGGATCGTTGTACCCGCCACCCTGTGGCATTGGCAACCCGCCTTGTGGGTGGGTCTGACCCTGGTACGGCATTCCGTGGGGCAAATGAGCTGGCGGCAACTGTTGCTGCTGTTGCTGGTGCGCGGCAGTTGCAGCCTGGTGTTGGTGCTGAGCAACCTGTGCGTGAGGCACCTGCGCATGAGGAACCTGCTGCTGCTGCTGTGGAGGAGCGGGACTCTGATCAGGCAGATCTTGCGAGTTTCCATCACTCTGGTCTCCTTGGTCATCGCCCAATCCTTCCTCGGGCGCGTTCAAGCATGCCTGAATCAAATTCTTACCCTCAGATTTTGTCACCAACGGCTGTAACTTGGGGGTGGTGAAAGTATACACAAGTCCCGTTTCACTAACAACCAACAACAACACCTGAGTGCCCGTCAACACCGACAACTCGTACGCCTTCTTCATGATACCGGCCTTTCTTTTCGAGAATGTAATGTGTCTTCTAGACTTATCTTGGATGAACTTAATTTCGATTTTTCTACGCTCTTTCTGCTGCTTACCCCCTGAAGGTTCGTCGTCATCATCTTCGTCTCCGCCGACACCGCCCACAGAACCTCTGCTGAATTGTGTTCCGGGAGCTCCAATCACCTCGTCGTTGCCTTCCAATTTGGCTGGATTCGTCACTTCAGACATGGCTGTAGTGTTAGTAAAATTTTCCTTTCGGTAACCGCCACCACAACATCGCAACTCCCTAACTGGGACCACTTGCCACTGGTTATTGGATATAACCTCTCGGTGTCATGGCAATGGAGTTAATTGACTCCACACTAGACAAGATGGACTTCCGTGCATCTCCCTATTAGGAAGGTTGGCGTACCGAATTGGGTAACTGTCTCAAAAAAAACATCACCAACCTTCCGGTGGAAAATACCCCGGAGAGGCCCATCAATCTATCTCATTAGCGAGACTAAATACTGGCAATACGAATGTGGCTTAGCTGCGTCATTATTGAACACTGTACATACTCGTTATGGAATTCTGAATGGCTTATCTTGTATGCTATCAAAACAAGTTGGGGAAGGTTGAGAATTTAACTGCTTTTGGAGTTTTTGGGTGGCGCACGCCCACATACCAATTTTTACTCGCCCTGGGATTGAATTTACTATAGCTCCACGATTTTGCTTGGCTTCTGCCATACAACATATCATGAATGTCACCAGTAATGGGTGAATTACATAGATATATTTAATATGTCTGGCAACGGGCGCAAGTTGACTTTTCAGAACAAATCCTGGTCTTATAAAAGTATTGCGTAGTCCGAATTCGTACTGAAGTTCTAACTAGAATTTGGAGCCTATTCATTTAAGACTTTCGTCAACAACCTGGTTTAAGGTCTGTCAAGAGGTTAGGGTCCCTTTTCTCGGCATTCAAAATTTATTATTGAACAATAATGATAATTAAGGGTCTATGGAAGATTAAATATAGAAGAGAACCTAACCAATGTCAATTCATCTCAAAGACGGAGCAATTGGACATCTTGCATGGCAAGAGGCGTCCCCTACTAATAGCACCCAGAAGTCAATCACACAAAAGTAGAAATGGAATATCAGACTCTGCTCTGTTATGCCAGCAAGTCTTCACCTGCCTTGTCCAAGAAGAAAGTGTTTGACTTGAGCATTCTCACAATACAGTTTGGAACGTGCCAGCCAAAGAGGAGCCCTTCTCCACCAGTACGAGAAATAGGCACCAAGATGGTTCCAGTGACTGGAGACCACTCCTTACGTGCATTAGTAGAATTCAAAATGCTCTGGGAACTGGCTGCGAACACACTGGCCTGGCCCATCTTCAAATCAACAACCGTTCTCGAGGAACCAGAAACAATGTCTCCAAAAGCAAGTACGTCAGTAGTTCCCTTAACAATCAATCTTTTGTCGGTGATTACATAGCCCATGTCATCCTTGATGGAATCTGGAAGGTAGTCCGAGTACGGAGTCAGAGTAGATGCATCAATGACGACGTCGTACTTGAATTTCTTCCCGTTGTCGAGCACAATAGTATCATTGTCAACGGACTTGACTCTAACCTTGTTGACCACCTCTACCCCCAATGCCTCTAACTTGGAGGTTGCACCAGACAGTAATTTGGGGATGGCCGACAATGGACCAGAATTTCCTGAGTATATGGTGACAGCAGCTGACTTGTAGGTGTAAGATATTTCACCAGCAGTTTCTACACCAGTTGGACCGCCTCCAATCACTGCTACCAGCTTGGCAGCTTCGAGCTTCTTTGCAGTGTCCTCAATGGCCCTTTTCGCATCCAAATGAGAATCGTTGACCTTGAAACCATTGAAGTTGGACTTGGTGCCAGTAGCAAGCACCAAAAGATCGTAACTAAGTGTAGTGCTCGATCCTTTGCTTAGAACAGTTACTGTCTTGCCTTTAAAGTCCACACTAGTAGCCTTGCCGTGGACAAACTTGCCCTTCCCATTCGATCTCTTGGCCATGAAGTCCTCGTTCGAGAACATGACATCGTCAACACTCTCTGGGCTCACCAACAACCTAGGAGCTGAGATGTTAAAGTATGAATGAGTAGACATGGACACCATGGTCACCTCCAAGTCCTTGGAGTTCTTGTAGAGTGCCGTCACGGCGAAGTGAGCAGCGAACGAGCCGCCAATGATTACAACCTTTCCCATTGCTATTAGTGTACTGTCGGTGAGTGAAAGTTGTTAATTTCTACACCTCTTGGCAGAAATCCATGCATTATATGTGACTTCAGGCGCCATAACAGACCTCTCACGGTCTGTGGGTTTACTCCAAACATTTCTTCCTGCTACTACTTTTTTGACTGCTGACAAACATTTTAGTCATTGCTTTAGTCAATTTTCCCGATTGGGGAAAGCTTCTAAGCCGGCACATTTGTCATCAGGCAGATCCTCAGCCTTCTACTATTCCCTCAACTGTAGAACAACGACCAATGTTGGTATCTAGCTCAAGAAATTGAAAAATAAAAAAGTTAGAAATTACAGACGCAATTCTTTGAAAGTAACATCCGAGCCACTCTTCCTATTCGAGGTTTTTGGCAGGAATTGAAGTCTGGTACGAATTTGCAGATGCATGTTGATACACTTCTGCGGCTTATGTGCACGAAAAGATATGCCAACCCGGAGATGTCGATAATGTTCGCTGTTGCTGTCACAAGAACCTCGGAAATAGTTCTGCTAAGGCTGATGAGCTCATTCGATACAGCTATCACACTTTTCTATTCTTGGCTGATTGGCTTCACGAGAATCTGGAGTGCCAAAGCTCGGAGATACGCCGGAAGTTTGACATGCTCCGGAAGTTCGCGATGCACCCGAGGTCGGATTTTTGCTTGATTTGGCCTTTTACTCCGCGTTTTACATTCAAGCATGCAAGAGCACAGCCGCAAATGAACCCGAATTCCTCAGATTGACGCACAATTTCCTGTCACTATTATCAAGACCAATTCCGGAAGTGGTCTGAAATTCTCCTGGGAGCAGTATATCTATTTTGGAGCGCTATTTGAACTAATTACAACTCGCCTTGTGCTTGTTGATGGAAACATCGCAAGGATTCTCCATTTTCAATGTTCACCAATTTCTATCTAACCACCCATTTCCTGTGCTTTCGTCACCTTTCATCACCTGTCACATCGTCTGCCTCAATTTCTTACTTCTTTCTCTTCACCAATCCTGTTAGATTATTCACAGGAACAACTTTTGGCCTCTTCACTCCAAGAATGTTCACTGGCGCGGATGCACTGGTCACCTTACTTGTGGCTCCAGAAAATACTTTGGATCCTATGAATGTGGTAAAAGGCACCTCCACACCTGCCTCCTCGAGTATGCGTGGAATCGTACTTTTTATCAAAGTCTGGATCTCCTCCTTCTTACGGAAATCTTCTCCCTTGATGGTCTCCACTATCTTCTTGTAACACTTTGTCGATATGCAAATGTCGTTTTCGCCCATTTGCATTCCAATGACTTTTGGTTCCTTTTCTGAGCAGCTGATAATTCCCACCACATTGCCCAACCGGAACTCCTGTCGAAATCCTAGCTCGTTCCAGAATTGCCTAGTTGATGATGACTTGTATCTGTTCTCCACAATGAGATGCTCCAAAAAACGTCCCTTGGGGTCGTCGGGGAATAGAGGGATGGCATAGACGGCTTTCTCGTCAGGATTTTCATCAACGTAGAGGTTTCCAATTGACCAATTAGCATTCTCTGGTAAGAACCTTTTGACTGCTTGTGAATCTGACCCTGGGATATCGGCTTTACACTTCCAGCTATCATCCAAACTCTGCGAAAGGACTCGTATCCACCACTTGAAGAGCGCGTTTCCGTCTGCAACGTGCTTGTTGGCATTTTTCTGTGAGTAGGGGAAGATGTACGAGTCTGCCGAACGGGTGAACAAACATACTTTGGTAAGAGCTTTCTCGGGAATTGTTATCAGAGGTTGGCCGCCAGCGTCACTATGGCCCTTTTGTTTCAGATAGAACAGGATGGAACGAAAGAAGGTCGGATCCAGCTTTAGTTTGTTGCTCAACTCATTCAATGTGTTGACGATATCAAATTCACTTAGTTCTGGCTGAGAGCTCCCCATTTCCGAACCCATCTCGGTGTCACTGCATTGCTCAAGAGATGTTTTCTTGACTTCTTCTCCTTTCACAACCGCAATCAGGTCCCTTCTCCACTTGGCTCCATCGATATACGATTCTACAGGGATTTTCACCAAGTGACGAAGGTACTCTTCGACAACACCAGCAATGGATATCCGTACCTCTCCCAACCCAGTGGTGTCTGCCTTTGACACGAAGATATGGCGTTCTAGGCAATCAGTATAGAACAGGAGATACACATACACTTCCACAGCAAATACTATGCAATCGGATTTGGCTTCAGATAGAAGTAGTAGGTGCTTTGATTTCAATGTCCTGCAGCGGGGCCGGGAAAGCACCAACGGCTTGCATTCCGTGGCTAATGTACGAAGGCAAAGGACATTGGCCACTGCATCTTTCTGTACATGGCCAGATAATTCCATTAGATAAAAGTTGGAATAGAAGTGTGGTAAGAGGATATGTGTGGTGTACGGGTGTAGTATTGAATGACGAGAGATTGGATGCATTGACGGTCTAATGGGTTGAATTTTTTGAGATATGTGGATGATGAAGTGAAGGGATCATTTTTTGTGGTGGGATTACTAGTGAAATGAGGTTGGATGATTTTGGTTAGGGTTGAATGTGTTCCAGGGTAGTTGAGAAAGTTCATGGGAAAGTGCAGGCTTGGAAGTTTACAGACGTGGAATGGAGATTGTTACTATGGCTAATATCTTAATTGTTGTAATATCAAAAGTATCCGACTCAGAATATCTTCATAGAGTGAGGTGTGTGTCAAATATGATTAGGAAATATGATGTAGAAGTTCACACAAACTAATTCATTGAAGTTGCACCTCCAGGCTCAATTATCTGACTTCAGACACGTAAATTCAGTGTATAGATCTTACAATTCCGCCGCTGATTTGTTCGTTCTTTCCACTCTAGTGATTTATGGCTATTTTTCGAAATTTGAGATGGTTCACGGCAGTTCAGATGGCCCCAATAGCCGCAATTGAATATATCCCAATCTACAAATGAGAGGATACAGCAGAATGAAGAACAATAAAAATCTGGAGAAAAACACCACCTAGCAGCCACTCTACGCAGTATTCTGGCCTGAGTACAAGATTGGATCGTCTGGTTAAGCACATTCGCATTGGGGCTACATTATCCCCTCGTTCTGTTTCTGAAGTAGTATGAGCATTTGCTTTTTCCAGTTTCAAGGTATGACTTGACACGCAATATGACAATGATTAGTTTCAGCAACTTCCGCTCAATAGGCGGAACCTGATCCGCATGTTATGTAGAACATACCATGAACACCTCAGTTACGAACACCTAGAGGTTCCACAAGAGGAGATATTGCTCTGAAAATGAAGAAGAAGGGATCGATGGTATCAGAAGAATGAGAATATTTAGAAGTGCTCCTGGAAGAACAGTGTATGAAGAAGATTTGCAAGTGTAACAACAAGAGGTCACGGAAGGACTAGCATAATGAAAGAATTGGTTAGACAGTAGACGAGTAAATTGAATTGCACAAACCGCAGTAATCCATAATACACGAGTCATCGCTTCTTCCACTTAAACTTCCCTTCAGTTGTATATATTGGAGTAGGTTTCATTCTGCCCCAGGTTGCTAGCATTTAACGCTTATTGGATGCTTATTGGATGCTTATTGGAAACCATAGTCATAAATCAGGAAACGATATCCTCTATAGTCGGCACCGCCGTGTCTCCTCCTCAACTATTACAGTACATGATTCCAAATGCCAATGACTACGAGCTTTGGTTAGAGCATACTAGTCAACTTATTAAAGCCATTGCCTATATTTCCATGCAAGCATTACACCAATGGGTCCCTGGAGCAGCAGGATGCTTTGGGATTCTCCGGAACCTATTAGATGTTCTGGTATTAGACGCTTCCGGCGAACGATCAATTGACTCAACCACCACATTTTATCCACCCCAATTTACCATGCCTTATCTACACTTATCTACCCTTCCCAGCCCCCTCCCATCTCCCCACTACATCATACTATTTCATCCGCAGAAACTTTCCAATCAATTCACAGTCTCTCCACTATCTCAGCCCAAATCATTACTCATACTATTAATACTCACCAAATCGGCCATTAAACTTCCACCTCGTAACTTTATCTCCAAATTTGCCCATACAATTTCATATTTGGTCATGCGATTCTTCGTCCCTCGCCAACTGCCACCTCTTCAAGTTTTCTCTTCAAACTCCCACCTCCCCCTCCATCTCCCCCACCATGTCCCCCTCTACACTAATATTCTGTGATATTTCCCCACCCCGCAGCCCCTACTCTAATGCCTGTCCTGCACCCAACAGAATTTTCTTTCTTCGCTGGAGCCCATGTGGCCGTTCCTGTCTATACCAAGCATCAGAAGACCACTAGCTATATTAGAGGTGTTGAACCACCCCGACGGAGTTAATTTTCGTATATACCACTTTTCTTTCTGACGCCTTGTTTGGCTCAAACATATTCTCCTCATCCGTTGCTGCTGCATCCGTTGCACCCGAACCACCCCTTGCATATACGAGGTTGCCGGTGAATCAGAAAGCGAGAATCCCACCGCCACAAGATTTCTCCTATCGACAATTATCATCAGTAGCCGCTAGCCACATATCGCTACCAACATCACCAGCTGCAATTTGGCCAAATTTGTGTCTCGCATCCCCGCCCTTCGGCCGCTAGTTCCCAAAATGATCCAATTCCAATTCATGGCTCCGTGGATCCCCACCTTCACCGCCGCATTAGAGGCTGAACAGGCGGCGAAAGATAAAAAACCGCCGTTTGTGCTGTTTACGTTGGCCACCGTTGATGCTGACGGATTCCCCCACAACAGAACCATGGTGTACCGAGGGTTTCTCTTCGACAACATGTGTAGTAATGTGTTGACGTTTTCTACCGACCGAAGAATGAAGAAGTACGACGAGCTTCTCCGCAACGATAAGTTTGAGGCGGTGTTCTACTTTGAGAAAATCAAGAAGCAGTTTCGGTTCCGGGGCCGGGCTCGCCTCGTGGATCACGACCACTATCCACAATTCGACTTGGCGTCCATCCAGCCCCGCCACATCATAGAGACGAATATGAAAACGATGGAGGACTCTAGTGACGAATCGGGAGACGAGTTGGAGTTGGCAGTAGCCGCCAAACACCCGCCAAAACAGAAAAAGAACAACGATAACATCACCCAGACCGCAACTCCCGACCAGACGGGCGATTCGGTGGTTCTCGGTCCCCAGCAGACGCCGTTGGCATATCCAATAGTGTCGCCAGCGCTCTTGGACCAATTGCTTAGTGACAAAAGTCACTCGTTCATGTCGTATTCGAACTTACATGATCTCGGACTGTTGGAGCTTACTGCTCCCACCAAGGAGGAGTGGGACGCCGAAATCACTCGGGTGTGGCAGCTGCTTTCGAAGGGGCTCAAGCTGTCGTTCCGTAGGCCCGCTCCATTGCTGCCAATGGACGAGACAAACCACAATTTGGTGGATAAGATTCTGAGAGGAGTGGATGGACAGAAAGAGGAGGCGGGATTGAAGAACTTTGCTGTTGTGGCGATGTTCATTGACCACGTGGATTACTTTGACATGGAGAAAGATAGACGGTATCTTTATGAACAGGACGATCACTATGTTTGGAACGAGATGGAGGTATGCCCATGATGTACATAAAAGAGAAATGATGAGGCAAGGCAAGTTGAAGAATGTAGAGTGGTGGAGTGAGTGGAGTGGAGTGAGTGGAGTGGATGTAAGGTAGAGTGATTGTATGGTGGATATTTGGTGGACATCTGGTGGAGTAATTTGTGTGGTGGAGTAATTTGTATAGTAGAGATTACTTTTGGGGAGTGCTTGATGAATGTTTTATGATGGATTGCTTGGATTAGGTGTAGACTGTAGATCAAAGCTTGCTTTAGAACACTTTCTGGTTTCGGAAGTACTTTTGGTTGCATTGTATCTGGTGATATTGTGTTCTATTGTGATGTAGTTTGATTCCAGATGTGGTTGTGGATTTGATGTTTTCTAGGTTGACACCGTGTAATTCATTTCTTGTTTACTTAATCAAGGTTCTCTGTTTCAAGCAAATTAAATCAATGCCACAGTATCAATCCTATTTTCTAATTACTTGACCCTCTTGAGAATTCTCCCATTACAGTATCCCTTCTTGATTCCCCAACTTATCACCAACAAGGTAACTATCTCTCTATGCAAAGAACTTTTATCATATCAATGGCACATTTGGAGGCTACATCCCATAATTCCTCTTTATTTCCATATTTTCTAATTCCATGGATACCGACTTATACCTGTTATCTCCATTCCCACAATGATTCCTCACTACTCTCCAGACTCTCTACATTCTCCACATTCCCTTCGCTTTATTAACTGCTTCACACCCTCAATAAAAACTATAAATACGCCCCATGTCCCCCAAATTATTTCCCATCCATTTTTCCAACTTTGCTCCTCTCGCTGTCTACTTTATGGGTTCCTCTCCACGGCAGGTGTGACCGCACTCCGCGTTCACGATTCGCACAACAAACATTTCCTCTGTTTATTTACTCCTTATTACTTTTATTGTCTCTACAACGAATACCCCAAAATGCCCCCAAAGACCAAAACTGTTGCAGCTCCTGCTTTTAAAATCACCTACAAGGGTATGTGAATCACATTGAGCGTTTTTTCCCCTCAATTTCTAACCCCCAGACATGATCAAATCAGCCATAGTCTCATTGAAGGAGAGAAATGGATCTTCGTATGTATCAAGATATAATCTAGAAAAGACAAGCAAGACACAAGCAAGACACAAGCAAGACACAAGCAAGATACAAACATGATACAAACAAAATTTCTGACCGCCCATACTCTTGCTCAGTAAATCAATAAAGCAGTGGCTAATTGTTGTTACTTGCTGAACTGCCCCAACCAAGCGATTTCGTGGATTTGAATAAACATACTAACCTCCTAGCCGCCAGGCTGTAAAGAAATACGTCCAGTCCAATTATGACGTCAAGGCGCCCAATTTTGATGCGTTGTTCAATGCTGCTTTGAGAAAGGGCGTCGATTCGGGCGACTTTGCTCAACCAAAGGGCCCTTCTGGCCCTATTAAGGTTGCCAAGAAAGAGAAACCTATGGCGCCAGCCCCTGCAAAGGTTGTCAAAAAGGCTCCAGTTTCGAAGGCTCCAACCAAGGCCGCAAAGACCGTTAGTAAAGCTACAGTTAAGAAGACTGCACCTGCAAAGAAGGTTGCACCAGTAAAGAAGGCTGCACCAGCAAAAACTGCTACTGGTAAGAAAGCTCCTTCCAAGGTAATTGCTAAAACTGTTGCTTCCAAGACCAAGGCTGTTCCAAAAGCAACCAAGACTGCTCCTAAGGCTGCTCCAAAATCTACCAAAGCTGCTCCAAAGATGGCCACCAAGGCTGCTCCAAAGATGGCCACCAAGGCTGCTCCAAAGACTGCTAAAGCTGCTCCAAAGAAGACTTTGGCCAAGGCAACACCCAAAAAGGTTACTGAGGCTGCACCAAAATCCACCAAATCTGCTCCTTCCAAGGTGATGAAGCCCCTGGCTGCTCTAAAGAAGGCCGCCCCAAAGAAAATTGCAGTCAAGGCTGCTCCCAAGACTGTTAAGAAGGCTGCTAAGCCAACAAAGACCAAGGCCATCAAGGCCTAAGTGACGTGAATGCTGTTCCCATGTACATTATTGTTTTCTCTCCCACGGGTGCTGGCTGCTGTTGATGATGCTGGTAATCAGAGTGGGCCCTTGTATCTGTACTGTATTACTAATTGCCAGTTGTGTTTGTGGCCAAATCCAGTGATGTTGTTGATGTTCTGCATCTGGAACATCCATACCGCGTAGTCGACTTTGGTAATCACTACTTCTCTTGCGATGACCAAACCCACTAGACCAGTGGTTTCTCTCATAGTGGCCGCATTGCAGCCAGAACTAGGCATTGGTGCCAATGGAAGACTCCCGTGGCGTTTGAAGAAGGAAATCAAGTACTTCAGAGATGTCACTTCTAAAGCCAAAGAAGGGGCAGTAAACGCCGTTATCATGGGAAGAAACACGTGGGAATCTATTCCTAGCAAATTCCGGCCCCTCTCAAATCGTCTCAATATTGTTCTTTCAAGATCCTACACAAATATCTGTCAAGATGGTGTTCTCTACTACAATAGTGTAGACAAGGTGATGGAAACTTTTGAAAAGGCAGGTTACAAGTATGGAGAACGGGATATCAACAAAATATTCATCATCGGTGGAGCACAAGTGTACAATTCCATGATTGACGATGGTCGAGTGGACAATTTGCTCTTGACGAATGTGAAGTATGTAGGAGAGGAGGAGAAGAAGCCAGTTTTTGATACGTTTTTGGATTGGGACTTGACCCAATGGGAGAAAAAGAATGTTTCAGAACTCAAAAAGTTTGTTGAGGTGGAGTTTGACGAGGGAGTCGTTGTAGAAAATGATTACGAATATGAGTATACGATGTGGGAAAGGAAATAATGTGTATATTTTAATTGTAACCAAACCGTGTAAAAAGAATTGAAAAATGTGTAAAGAAGTGAAAGAAGGGACAATCCACATTGAGAAAGACGAAATTGCACAAGAGAAAAATACCACGTCCCTCTCTAATTCATGTACTGCTGGTTCAACTGGAAGATCTGCTCGCAGACAACCCACCAACAGTGCTTGTTCCTGTAGTCGGAACCAAATTTCCGTTTCCGAAGTATCTCATCGAACAAAAACAACTCGTAGAAAATGCGGAGGTTCGGCTGAATGATCACGTTGAATCTTCTGACCCGAACAAACATGTAACTCTCCACCACATCCATGCCAAAATACTTCATCACCGATGCAATCACCAACGAGGCAGAGCGGGAAACCCCAATTCTGCAATGTACGAGTGCACGATCACTGTCTCTCGGGTCCACGAGAATTTTACGCTGGACAGATTCGGGACAGTCGACCAAAAGTGGAAGAAGGGAGTCCTTTCCGTCATCTCCCACGTTGTGAATGTAGATGATAGACTTGACATCTGGAATTGGAGCTCCAGTCTGGAACAACTTGCCCTCCACAGCAGAGTGGACTATAATCTCATAGACACGAGCTGTTCCGTTGTTAAACACATAGATAGGCTTAACGATTGGTCCAGTAGTCGACAGGGTTGCCTCATGCTCAAAAGTGCACTTTAAGTATTTGAACCAAGACGGCTTCTCGTCAATGGAAACAATCTTATTAATTTTCAACGCACTCAACACAGTGATCGATGACGCATGTTCAGCAGAACCTAGAAAGACATTCTCATACATCTGAGATGGGAAGTTCACGTCGGAACCCTCCTTGAACCAGTCAATATGTTTAGAGTAGCGTCTGTAACTATCGTTGATCTTTGATAATGGCAACTCCAACACAACATGGAAGTCCTTAATGGGTAGTCTCTTGAACCACTGGATATACACCTCAAAATTCTTGATGAATGTGTAATCACCTTGCAGAAAGTAGAACTTGAAGTCAGGCTTGCGGAAGACGCTGCACACCACATCTTCGATGGAGTCGGCGCCCCATAAAATTCCCAAACTAAGAGAAAGAAGCGTGATGCCAGTAAACCCATCAAAAGAATATGCAAACACCTTTTTGTTGCACTTGTTGATCACTAAATTGATGAGCTTCATCACATTGAGGTAGCGGAGTGTCTCCTTTGGTGAGAGGTTCTTGGCACCGTTTCTGGCAATCGAGTCGGGAAATTCTATATGGATGGGTTCCTCCAACCCTTCGGATTCTATCATGTTGAAGAGCTGGTGGATGGCACTGAGCGATGGAAGCTTTGCATTGTCACGACAGTGGATGTGCAACTTGAAGTCGTAGTGAGAAGATCGCTGGCTAGACGACACAATTTGCTGATGGTTGTAGACGTTCCCGATGAAGAAACGAGGAAAAAGTTCCCTGACCCCATTGAGCAACCATATGAGGTCCTGCTCCAAGTACGTGAGACGATCACGAAGCGGACACTTCTGGGCAGAGATATCCTGGTCAAGAATGTGGCAGCCGGAGCTGGAGTCGAGATAGCTGCCCATTTGCAGCCAGCTATTGATATCAAAATCCACCACATATACTGCGCGAGTAGACTGGGGTCCCATCAAGTGCCAAATCGCTCTAGCAGCCTCTGAGTTGGCATAGAAATTCATGGCGTTGTTGTAGACGAGAAAGTGAGATAACGGTGCCATCAACTTGATCTGCAGTCTATAGTTTCTGGTGGTGATCTCATCGGAGTCCGAAAAGTCGTGGAGTTGGTAGATATTATCAAAGTTCTCGAACGCCGTATAGTCAAAGTCGTCGCATTCTGGGTTGGTAAGATACGATGACTTGAAGGTGAGCAAGTCGTCGACCGAAATGGAATTTATGAGTTTTGGAGCGTCACATTCCAATGTGTTGACTGTCATCAAGTGGAATCCCAGGCCAGGAACCTTGACGGAGGTATCATGGGGAAATCTTGTTGCTATTGAAGCAGCGTCACCACACAAGAGATCCAAGTCGGCATTTGGATTAAACTTGGAATGAAAGAATACTCTCTGATTCATAGTGGAGAGTCCATGCAAGTAAGGAAACATTTCCAGCGACAGAGGCAAAGTATTGGATGCCAGATAGTGTAAATCTAGCAACCACGACAACTGCAGTGGAGATGAAATCACATAGATGTTTGTGTTCGCAAAATGCGATAGTGATTTGTTGAAGTTAGCCAATCTGGATTCCAAGTAGGATTGGTCTAGTGGACTGGAAACTCTCTGTGCCAGCCGGTCCATATTCAGTAAGTGGTCGTCCAGCAACCTATACTCCAGTAGCTTGTATTCTAAATTGAAATCCAGCGTGTTGATATCCTGTGACTTGATATCCAGCGCCTTGCAGTGCACTAACTTATAGTCCAGTAACTTGCAGTCCAGCAACTTGCCGTCAGGCAACTTGGGATCCAGCGACTTGCACGCGTAGCCTTCATCAACTAATGTGCTTTCAGAAGTCTTCCGAATGGCCGAAGTTGGAAGTTTGGCATGGGCATACGTTGTAGCCAGACTAGTAGCAATACATGGAGCAGCCATAGCCAATTCCTTAGTTAGCAGAAGGGTCAGCTTCAGTTTGGACTGGTGGAGTGGTACCACAAAGTCCAACGAACTCATGAGATACCAGAATTTTCAGAAGCTATTTCTGGGCATTATTTCCTGGTATTTATTGCCATGGCAATGACTGGAACACTAATCTTGCGATGCAGGAGATGCTGATAACCAGGCGACATGCATCATTTAATGAGGAAATGAAAGGGGAAGTTACATGACCAGAAGGGCTGCGGGGACGGATTGGGGGGTTATGAATTGCTTTGTTTGATTGTTTAAGGTTATATTGTTCCTTAGTCAGATGAAATGAAAGATGAGAGTTTGAAAGAATTGAGACGAGAGACGTGACGTGATGGTGGAGTGGAAAAATGCGAGAATATGGTTCAAGTTGATCATGTACCGCTGAGAACGGTGAGAATAGCCGAATTCAAGTTAAAGTACATGCTGAACTTTAAACCAAATTAATTTAAGTTTAATCAGGAGCCTGGAGAACATCTGTGACGTAGGTTCTTATCTCACTTGAGCCTTTTTTCACTCCAGCCATTTCTCACCCCAGCGACCTCAACCAGCTGGCTTGCTAATTCCCTGCATTCCCCTTCACACCAAGAATTGCCTATTCGTATCCATTCTCGAGTCCATTCCACTTAACCCCACTCATTTACCCAAACATGTGTCTCACCAGCAGTTTGAGCCAAATTCTTGTGGCCCGAGTTGCAGGGGCCAGCCCTGACCTAATCGGTGTGTGGAGAGCTGGTTTGCACGAGTGCGGCTGGCACCTTTTGGGCCAATTTCACCCCGGTTTAGGCAGCGTTCCATGGGGAATGTGATAGTTACGCTCGAAGTAGACGCATACCCCTTGAAGGGAATGTGACTAAATGGCCCCGGTTACGAAAACTATAGCCATGAAAAAATTAATTGGTAATGTGGAAAATTATGGCTCTCCTGCAGATACCACCAACCATTAACTAACTTTTCTGGTAAAACATCAGAATACCGATTAAAATACCACAACATGTACTTTTCTATAAGAAGACTCCAGGCTACTCCCGCCTACAATTCGCTCCTCAACACAATCAAGGGCGACTTGAAGGTAGCCATGAGAGCCAAGCAGAACACTGAGAAAAACACCATCAGAGCCATATTATCCACAATTAAGAATAACGAAATCGACGGAGGAGTTCAAACGGAGTTCGAGTTGAGTAAGGTTCTCAATAAGATGATCAAGCAGCGGGTTACATCGGCAGCCGAGTATTCAAGTCAGAACAGAGCCGATTTGGCCGATATCGAGACCCATGAGAGTGACATTATTAGGAAATACGTGGAAAGTTTGCCAGTGGCCAGCGACGAAGAGATCAACAAGAAGGTGGTGGACTTCTTGACGGAGTTGAAGGCCAACGACTCGACGATGCATGTGGGAGCTGTATTTAAGCAGATCACCGAGGAGTTGGCTAGCAGTTGGGGAGCATCACCTTCGGTGATTAAGGCGAAGATTCCTCTGGTTTACAAGGAGATATTCCTGAAGTAGGGTGAGATTGCTTGGCTACAGAATCTCAGTTGATAGTTTGGGCCCATAGTTGATAGTTTGGGCCCATAGTTGATAGTTTGGGACCATAGTTGAAAGTTTGGGCCCATAGTTGAAAGTTTGGGACCATAGTTGATAGTTTGGCATCGTGTGATATTCACGATGATGGAGGCGTTCAGGGTAGGATAATTTTGTATATAGTCAATGCTTCCCAGTCTCCATTACTGCTCCTTCTTTAACAATACATTGGTAGGAAGAAGTGTCTAAAGGTGACGTAATTGGTCTACTATCACCACAATGCGTTAGCCACCTTTAGATGAATGTCCCCGATAAGAATGCGTACATGAACAGGAAAATAGAAAGGGGCAGTGTGTTGGCTGTGCCGAATTCGAAGCTTAATTCACAAACCTTGGCTCTGGCCCAGAATTTGGGACTGCAGCCTTGGCACCGAGTTCATATATGACGAAAGAGAGTCAGCAGCTAGCAATGAATATAGCGCGATGAATAATTCTATAATCAAGGGTAGATTAGTGCTTGGGATGCTGGGATTTGGCATGCTAAAGTGTAGTCAGTGGGAGTAGTATGGCTGTAAACATTAATACAGCTAATAGAAGGAGAGGAGCAGTTGTGAGGGATTTGAATTATCTCCGACGACTTTCTCCGTTGAATATCACCAAACGATCCAGTTTTTGGAGAATTCCAAACCCAGGTTGTGGTTTGGATGGACCATTTCAATTCTAAGGTTCTCACTCTGAATGGTGTGATTTGCGATGATTCTTACTACAATCGATTTCATGGAAAGTACATCATGATTGCAGTAAATTAATGTCTAGGGGAAAGGAAGAAAAGAATATATGACGCTTCAGCTGCTGGATGGGAAGTGGAGAGTAGTTCGAAAGATATTTTTGATGAGGCTTGGAGATCTGGAGAGTAGTGAAAAGTCAAAGAGTAAGGAGATTCAGATAATGGCATAAAATCAGAGAGTGGACACTTCACCATTCGGCCACTTCACCATTCAGCATTTAATCGTCTGTAATGAGTTCTCATGAGTTCTAGTGAGAACACGAGAGAGCTCCAGAAACTTAGGGGACAGTTTGCAAGAATCGGACTAGATTAGAACGGAAATATCACTAGTTACAGCACCATATCAGAAACCACTCACATCCCCTTCATTTCTGCGTTCTACAAATTCCTCTCCTTCTCGTCATGGAGCAATGATATGGGTACAATGTCCATCATCCTCTCTTCAAATCATCCGATTATCCCGAACCGATCGTAATAAAGAATAGGAATCATCATTAAGACATTACTTCCTACAATTCACACATTTCGAACACCCTTCGCTACCATATCCACCTCCATCCCAACCTCATTGTCTTTCCACGTGTAATGCTCACAATACTCCATTTTCATATCCGATGGTTCACAATTCCATCTACATGTCACCCTTCGATCTCACCTATTAAATGTAGCATTGGTCAACTTCACCTTCCAACCTACCACTATTCTGTCTTCTTCATCTCTAATTCCCCAAATTCTTTTCCAAAACATTCCTCTAGTCTAAGACTTTCAGCTACCCACCCTACAACTTGACATCCGATATCCGGAACAAAGAAACTTTCAAATATCCCCATCCGGACCCTTCCATTTCCTTTCCATGCCCCCAATTTCCTATAGAAACGTTTCTCCTCCCTGATTTCCTCCTACTTGTGAATGGAAATCTGGTGAGCGTGCAGACTGGTTGCTCACCAAAAAAATGAAACAAAACTGGGCGGATTACTGGAACTTTCTGTTCAGAACACACTGACATCGGCACATTTGAATCATCGGGCATGTCGGAGGTATGTAATTTTAGAAGTGTAGCCACGCTTCGTTTTTGATCTGCGGTCATGGTTTTTGCCCACTGGGCTGGCGTTATTGGTCCGCGTCCAGCGATTAATGGTTAGAATCCGATTTCATCTATGGTTTTCAGTGGAAACGTCAATTTTATTGCTGTTATTCGAAGTTATAGAAGGATGAGGCTTTCAAATTAGGTATTCTTAATTTTTTGTTTGGTAATTCGATGTTTCTGGCAAATGTTTCGTCAATATATCTTCTATTTCCTAGGGCCAGTCCGACGGTTTCATCTAGTTCAAATTTCCCATGTTTGATCACCATTATTGTCGCCAATCTTCTCCATACTAACCGCCAGGTTAAAAGAACCATAAGAATCACAACCCACCAGCACATCTTGAAAGATGAACCTGCAGTGGAAGAATACCCCATGCGTCTGTGGGCCATTGAGATCTCCATGCTAAATGACCACGACGAAGAGGTACCAGCAAATATCCTAGATAAAGTCACCTACACGTTGCATCCTACTTTTGCTAACCCAATAAGAACCGTGAAGCAGCTGCCTTTCAGAGTGGAGGAGCAGGGATGGGGAGAATTTGATATTCCCATCACCGTGCATTTGACCGGGTTGCCAGGCAAGCTGGGCGAGCGGAAATTCAACCACGACTTGAATTTCTTACAGGAAAAGTATACCGTGGACCATGTCATTCTGATTCCGTTGAAAAACCCCCAATTGAACAAGCTTTTATTGGAGACGGGTTCAGTTCCTAGTGACGGAGACACCAAGCGTAAGAGCGAGCAGGACAGAGCTGCCAAACTGAAGAAATTGAAGGCCGCCAACGGAAATGCAGTCAAGGGCACCATTGACTTGGAAAAACTCGCTAACGGGTTGACCAAGCTCAGCGAAGACGACTTGATTGTCATTGTGCAGATGGTCACCGACAACAGAACTAACGACATGAACATCAAGAACGACGTCGACAACGGAGAGTTCACCATGGATTTGTATACCCTTCCGGAGCTGTTGTTGAAGAGTTTGTGGGAGTATGTGAAGAAGCATACTGGTGAAGCTTAGCTATGAAACTTGAAAATTTGATTCCATCTACCTAAGAGAATTGTAGCAAGAGCATTATAGTAAGCGCATTGTAGCAAGAGTATTATAGTAAGCGCATTGTAGCAAGGGCATTATAGTAAGTGCATTGTAGCAAGAGCATTATAGAAAGTACACTGTAGCACAATCTTGGCAAGACCATGGTAAACCATAACAGTCCTAAGTCGACCACACCTTGATGGTAGAGTCCCACGACGCCGTGGCAAGTCCCTGGCCGTCAGGCGAAACCGCCACTTGCGAGATCCGGCCCGAATGGCTGCCGTTGCCAACGCCAAGCACCTCCACAATCTCGTTCTTCAACGCATCCCAAGCCACACATCCGTAGTCCGCGTAGCAAGCATACACAATACGGCCAGAGTGACTGACTTCTACCGAAACCACTCCAGGAGTATGGAACCGTGACCACATACTTCCGCGAGATGTGGGCGACTCTGCCACCGCCGACCGAGGCTCAAACTGGTTCTGCAAGCAATATGTCTCCAACTCACAGTCGGACCGCAAGTCGTACAATTTGCACAAGCCATCGTCGGCACCGGTGACAAACGAATATCCGCCAGGAAGCAGGGTTACGGTGTTGACGTCGGTTCTCGATATGAGGCACGAGCTCTGGGCTCCCTTGGCTCGCATGTCCCACACCTTGACGTAGCCATCTGCTCCCGACGACAAAAACGTCTGGGTCAGAATCATGTGGTTGTAGTCCACCAGCAACAGCAACACATCGGAAGTGTGGTCCAAAAAGTCTCTGACCTTTGCGTCTTTGGCCATATCCCAGAGTGCTATCGTCATGTCGCCCAGAGCGGTGAGCACTTGCGAATCGGTGACAAACTCACAGGCCGAGACGTAGGCAGCATGGGCCCGCGGGATCTTCCGGCCCAATCGAGGTCTGTCGGTGAGCTCAATTGACCCCCCAGGCGAAGGATCTGCTCTGTCTTCGTTGGCACGATACACTGTGCATCGATTGTCCAACCCCGCCAGCGCCACAAACCGGCCCGAAGGCGAGTAAGCACACAGAAGCACCCAGGTGTCTTCCAATGCGATCGCCTGAAGCTTCATGGCCGTAACCGAATCCCAAATGATCATAAATCCATCTTGGCAACATGAGAGAAGCTTGACGGAGTCCGGGCCCCACTTGACGGCGGCGATCTTGTCGCGGTGGCCACGGAGGGTGTTGAACCGACGCATGTATCCTCGAGGAGGAATCGCAGCCACCTGGGTGCTGGCCTGCTTAAGGGTGGTATCTTGAATCGAATTGTTCGTTTTCCGCACCTCTGAGATGAGGATCAGGGCCGTTTGGCGCGCAGCAGCCAACCTGTCTACAAGCAGGGGATTATCTTTGACAGCATGCAACATCCAGACGAGATTGAGGGAGTAGGAAGGAGAAAGTGGAACCAGTGATACCGTATCCTGCACTTGCCGTTCGATCTGGGGTTGGGTTAAAAGGACACAAGTCAGGGGCGTGGGAGGTTGACGTTTCAGACAGGATTCATAATTGGGGAGGGGGACCCTTTCCTGCAGCTGGCAGCGATTATGAGATCACCCCGATGAGATAAGGTGAGTCGATTATGGGGAGACATGAATAAAAATATGGTTGAAAAATGATGGATATGACAGGATCGACATTTCTGTAATTGATCCCGAATGGTTCCATCTAGTTTCCATGGGAGAGTTTTCATGTCAATAATTTCCATCAAGGTCTTTTACAACGTGGTAGCGTTGACTTTGCCGATTTTCGCCATTCTCCCTTGCCATGCAACCTTCCCATGCGATCCCAACCTGATTCTCCCTGGGGCGACCTCTCACCCTTTCCTCTCACCCTTTCCTGTCACTCTTGTGTACACTAACCAACCCTCTGCCTCTTGCGATCGCCATCTTCATCTTTCTTGCTCACCGCCGGAACCGGAGCCGCCGCCGTTTTTTTAATCCGGGCATTTTTGGCTCTCACCTTGTCGTCTCTCTCTAAATCTCCAGTAACCTTCTGCAAGTATGCAGGAACAGGAAGACCCAGCTTGAGGAAAAACATCTTCCAGTTTCGAGCTTTGTCTTTGAGCTGCACCTGGGTCCGATTTTTCAACAGCTCGTTGATGCGTCCACCCTGGCCGAAAAGTTCCAAGATCGTAGACCATTGCGTGCCCTTGAGCTCGAGCGCATGACGTAATGCCTTCTCTTCTTCTCGTGTCCATGGTCTTCTATTGGTCACTTTTCCTTGCATTCCGGGATTGATGCGGATATGGATCTGTTGCTCCTGGATCTCGCTGGGGAGAAGCGCTGACGTGATATCATTAATCTCCTGTCTGGTGGTGACCTCGGTGTTTTCCGTCACCGAAGCGAGGGTCTCCTCGCTGTGGGGAGTATATGTTGTAGGAGTATAGGTGGTAGGAGCAGGCGGCCGATCGGACTTTTGCCCTGTCCTGGCCTTTTTACCCCAGATGAGGAATCCCATGTTCTTGGCCACGTAATCAAATAGTTCTTGCAAAAATGAAAACCACTCGTATTCTTCACTGAGGTTGGACCCGTCGGGATAATTGAGTAACGTTTCCTTTCTCGATTGGCACCGAGATACAAAGTCTGCCTCGGTGGGCGAGAGAACCTTCACTCCGCGACGGTCTAGAAGAATCTGCTCCAAGTTTGTAGGCAAGATGTCTTCCAAGATATCTTCTCTGGATCGCTCGCCGGCCTCCACTGCGGAAATATATGCTTGAGTCTTCAAGTCAATGAAAATCAGCGCTTGAGACTTGAGAAGCTTACCCACCTTATCACCAACAACCGTGTTTGCTCCACTCTGTAGATTCATATTGGTTGAACTCATGGTGGACATGGTATTTGCTGGGTCGAGGTTGTTGGCGGGACAAAACACATCGAGAAAAGATTCGTTCAAGTAGAAGAACCCCACTTCGATGGTGCCGAGGGTGGCCGCAAGAAAAGTGGCCAAGTTAACCTTTCGAAGAGTCGACTCAATGGTCTGCTCTCGGCTGCGGAACATGCTAGGTGTTTTCTCTCCCTCCTTCCACATTCCAGGGGCCAAATGTTCCACGGTTAAAAAAGGATCTTCCTCTGAATACAACCGCTTGGTAAATTCAAAAAGAGATGTCAAGTCTCGGAATGCAGCACCCGATGGAGTTTCTGGAGTAGATGCGACATCGATGATCTTCTGGTACGGACCACTGGCAAATACTCGAAGCAACTGCGTCAGGAGGTTATCTAGCACTGGCAATGTGTTGATGAGAAGCTGAATTCGTGCTGGAAAGTAGTCTGGGGCAACAATGGGGAGCGGCACCGCAGCCAAATGAGCATTGGTCAACAGAGCAACTGGAGGAGCCTGAGAAGAAAGAGCATTATATGCTGCCAATGCGGTGTTGGTCGCTAGAAGCTCGGAATCTGCGGGAATATACCCCGGGTGAGAAGAATCTGAATCGTTTTGGTTGGTTTGGTTGTCACCCGGGCTGGATGACTTTTCAGAATTACCATGATTGAGCTGTGGCTCCGATGCTCTTTCCAATTCATTAGCGATCATCAGAAGTTGAGATTTTTCCTCGTCCATGTCCATTCCACCGTGGATGATGTTGGAGATGTTATTTGAGATGTTTTCGGAGATATTGTTGGACAAGTTGGGGTCATTGTTATGACCTATGTTATTGTCATTGTGGCCACTGTGGGCATTGTTATTGTCGATGCGATGACTGATGTCTCTATCGATATTTTCCAAGTTTCTATCGATATTCTCCAAGTTTCTATCGATATTCTCCAAGTCTCTATCTATATTCTCGTCAATACTCTCGCCAATATTCTCGTTGATATTGTCATCGATTCTACCATCCTCGTGCACCTCCTTCACCACCTCCATCTTATTGGTTACACTATGTTCAGTGGTTTCATATTCCTCCTTGACGTCTACCTTTTCGTTATCATTTCTCTCTGGCGAATTGGTTCCACCTCGATGGAGCTGCTGGGCCAAGTCATGCTGAGCGATGGCTCGCTGGATCTCTTCCTCGAGCCCGTCCTCGTGGGGGTATTTATCATTTTGGTTGAGCAGCTCGGGCGCAGTAGCCCCATTGTCGTATGGCTGTTCTGACATAAGTACACTAAAGAGATGTGGAACGTTTTTAGGAATGTATAGAGACTGCACTGATGCGATGAGCCAGGATGATAGTAGCTACAACGAAGGAGGGAATGAGCCAGTTTCTAAACTAGTAATGACAAAAAAATCGAAGAGTAAGAGGAGAATGGAGTTATTGATAATGAAGATTTTTAGGGGAAAATTAGAGTAGCAACTATTACTCGGAGTGGAATATTAACGGACGAGTATTCGGAGCAACAGCCAATATCTGATTTGCGCCGTTCTTTTGAGAATGTGTCAGATAAGACGAACAAATAATTTGATTTTGATGCAAAAAACTGTAAAAACATTGAGGAGCTGAAGATAGTCCTGAAGACGAAATGAGCAGTGTGAGAGTAGTATGAGATAACCTAATGTTTCTTAGTGTAGTCGAAACGCGCGCAAGTAAGTACAAATCATACAAATATCTCCTAGAGTTGGTGCATCACAGTGTACTCGCCTGACTTTATTTTCCAGAGGGTTTCCTTCAATGACGTCCATTATTTAGAATAAAGTTACCTTTCTCCATTTTGTGAGGTTTGATGGATCTTAGAGGTCCATTGCCGTCAAACTATTCTCAATCTAGCACGACTGATCTGTAGCTCTGCCTGGTGGTCACCAACCGTACTTGCATGCCGAATTGGTCATTTTTTAGTTAATCGTCCTGGCCGTCTGTCATCACGCAATATAAATCAGTTCATTCTCTCATAACCAGGTCTGGAACAACGCTGTCATTGGTAGGCTACTGCCAGTTTCCAGTTGGGGTGCATATTATCATATGATTGATTGAACCCCAAGGAATGAATTGGGAGAAATGACCTTGTCGGACCATCGATACAAATGGCAAACTCTCTACAAGTTCATTCTAGGATCTCATCTAGTCGAAGAACGTAGACACCCAGGAACGCCAATCTATTATTGCCTACATCATGGTCACCTCACTAATCCACATGACCAATTGAAGACTTTCCTGTCAATTCCTTCCAAATAGAGTTGATGCTCAGCACCCATTGCGCCGCTTAATGATACATACGGAAATAAACAGCATCAACTCTCAAGCGATCGCCGATTTACATTCAATAGGTTCTGTTTACTTTGCGCAGGACCAAACCCTATTCTCATAATAGTTTCTTGGTTGCAATTTGCCCATTATACTGAAATCTGACTACCAAAAATGTACCTTAGAAAATTAGCAGCATCCTATACTAAAATTGGATGATTCTGAGTTACGCATACCACCGGTTCCATTGAGTTCCTTGGACCTATTCCTCACATCAACTCTAACTAGTGAATGCAGCAGTATGCGCATGTAAAAGTGCGGAGCAGAAGAACACCGCTCCAACCACAAATATGGGGATGGTCAATTTCTAGTCGTGGTGTGCAGAGAACCTGTCATTGATTGCTATAAGAGTCAGATTCAATAGGAAAATGGGTTTTTGGTTGCTGTAGGAGTGAGGGGTTGACAGTTTATATGTGGCTCTATCGCAAGAGGCTATATCGCATCTTCTGAATAGAATCAAACTTCAAAATGACAAAAAAAGCTCTTATTGCAATTACTTGTTTCAACGAAGAGTTCTACAACGACGGCAAGAAAACAGGGGTATTTGTTGTGGAGGCCATGCATCCATACAAAGTGCTCACCATGCATGGATTTGACGTGGACTTTGTATCGGACACAGGAAAGTTCGGATGGGACGAACATTCCTTGACTTCGGAGTTCCTCAGTGGTGATGACAAGGAGACTTTCGATGACAAGCATTCTGGATTCATTACTGGAATGAATGCGGCTAAGAAGCCTAGTGAAGTCAATGCTGCAGACTACGATATTTTCTTCGCTTCGGCTGGCCACGGTGCAGCCTACGACTACCCCAGATCGAAGGGTTTGCAGAAATTGGTTGCTGAAATATATGCAAATGGTAAGGTTATTGGGGCCGTGTGTCACGGACCAACAATTTTCGACAATTTGAAGACACTTGATGGTGACATTTTGATCAAGGGAAGGAAAATTACTGGATTCACTGACGAAGGAGAAATGGTTTTGAGTGTGGACCATGCAATGGCAAAACGCCACATGAAGACAGTGAGAGAAGTTGCTGCGGCCAATGGAGCTACTTACGTGGAACCTCCAGACATGTTCGGATCATTCAGTGTTGTGGACGGCAGAATTATCTCTGGTGTGAATCCCGCCTCAGCTGCGGAGACGACCGAGAAGACAGTTGCAGTTTGGAATCTGTTATAGGGTTATGAATTGACGAATTATGAATGAGATGTAGAATGGTGATGAGGAGTACAGCGTGAAATTCTTTCACATCTTGGTCAAGTGGATGTTCACATATAGGGTAATGAGTCGTACCTACAACATGTTCACATATAGGGTAATGGCTCGTACCTACATTAGAGTCTCCATGAAATTCATAGAAGAATCTATGTTCAACAAGTTAGCTTGTAATTGTACATCAATCAGTGAGTTTCTTGGTTAATGTTCCTTTCGCTTGTTACTCCTTACTGTATGGCTGCGAAATAGCACACAAATATTCCATACTTCAAAGTAGCAAACAAATATTTCAACTGCTTCGGCTCACAGATATGTAGGGAGGTCCATTATCTCATAGATTATGAAGCTCTAAGATGAATGGACTAAAATACTCTTCGGGGAGCTAGATTGGAAATGAGCCACTTGAGAAGGGTACGGAGGGAAAGAATTGAAAAAAAGAGATACGCTCATTCAGTCCTGATAGACGATTAATGCAATTTCTTGCAATCAAAATTCTGACATTGTTTGGTCTCAACCAGTTGGCGTAGTCAAGAAGTTCAGTACTGAATTGAAACTATGCAGCGAGTATACGAAACAATACACCGTTCACAATCTTTCTGACAATATTTACGAATGCTACCTTCTAAATGCTACTTCATTGCATTTTAGTCACTGCATCGCTCGCATAATCATTTCATTTTTCCCCTTCTTACTTTTTCATCATCTTCCTCTTTCCTCAAGCCCTATCGCTTCCCCGGATTTCATGCCTCCCGCACCTAGCGCATCCACCTATCAATAATTGCACTTCCACTATTCTAGCCCCAATCATTTCGCGTAGTTCCATTCTCGTCCCATTACTCAATCACCAATAAACTTTCTCTACCGATATTGACGGGTTTTCTCCTCCGAATTCTTCAACATGTTCCAAATCAGGACACTCCGCCAGCTGCCTGCAGGACCAGCCGCTAATTGCCCACTGGCGGAATCCGCTATCACTCTCCGGATTTGGCAAAGCGCACCTCCCAAGTATAAATTGCACACATCTTCCTCCACAATTGCCCAACCCTTTTTCTGTTTAACAAGTGCTCCCCATGTCTGTTTGCGAGAATTACTTCCCAAACGAGCCAACCCTGCCAGAATTGGTCACTGCCTTCCCTGGCCCCAAATCCCAAGACGCAGTAAAGTCATTGGGTGAGGTGTTTGACTCAAGACCAGTCTACTTCGTGGCTGACTACGAAAAATCTACAGGTAATTACATTGTGGATGTCGATGGAAATGCTTACTTGGACGTGTACGCCCAGATCGCCTCCATCCCCTTGGGTTACAACAACCCAGCATTGAGAGAAGTTGCTAAGTCCGATAAGATGACCAGAGCCATTATTGACCGTCCAGCATTGGGTAATTTCCCCGGTAAGGACACCGAGGAGATTATTGGTGATTTGTTGAAGGTTGCTCCAAAAGGTCAGGATAAGATTTGGTCGGGATTGTCTGGAGCCGATGCCAATGAGTTGGCATTCAAGGCTGCTTTCATGTGGTATCAGGCCAAGAAGAGAGGCTATGCCACTGTGTTCTCTGCTGCTGAAAATGAGTCTGTCATGAAGAACGAGGCCCCCGGCTCTCCCGACTTGGCCATTTTGTCGTTTGAGCGTGCCTTCCACGGCAGATTGTTTGCTTCTGCATCCACCACATGCTCCAAGCCAGTTCATAAATTGGATTTGCCAGCTTTCAAGTGGCCCAAGGCTCAGTTTCCCTCCTACATGTACCCATTGGAGGCGAACGAGGAGACCAACAAGAAGGAGGACGAGAGATGTTTGGCTATTGTCGAGGATCTCTTGAAAAACTGGCATATTCCTATTGCTGCAGTTTTGATCGAGCCTATCCAGTCTGAGGGTGGAGACAACCACGGATCGAACGCTTTCTTCCAAGGCTTGAGAGACCTCACCTTGAAGTACGGATCTCTCTTGATCATTGACGAAGTTCAGACCGGAGTTGGAGCATGTGGTAAATTCTGGGCTCACGAGCACTTCAACATGACTCCACCTCCAGACTTGGTGACGTTCTCCAAGAAGTTCCAGTCTGCCGGCTACTACTTCCACGACCCTGAGCTTGTTCCTAATGTGGCTTACCGTCAGTTCAACACCTGGTGTGGAGACCCAGCTAGAATGATTTTGGCTGGAGCCATTGGCCAGGAGATTGTCAAGAACAACTTGGTTGAACATGCTGCACAGGTGGGTGACTACTTGTACGGAAAGTTGGAGACGTTGTTTTCCAAGTACTCAGAGTTGATCACGGACTTGAGAGGCAAGAATCGTGCAACTTTCATTGCTTGGTCGTTCAAGAAGCCAGAGATGAGAGACAAGTTCTTGAAGGACATGAAGTCGGTGGGCATTAACATTGGAGGCTGTGCCGAGGACTCGGTCAGATTGAGACCTACCCTTGTGTTTGAGGAGAAGCACGCTGATATTTTGGTTGCTGGCATCGAGAAGATTCTCTCTGGCTACTGAGTTAATAGAATACGGGGTGAGGTATTTCGCAGCCAGAATGAAGATAAGGTTAACGAACGAGAAATGTAATTAGGAACGAAAAGCGAAAAAGCAAACTTTATTTGGAATGTAGCAAAGGCGTGGATTCTTCTAGTTTGCATCTAGTATGATAACTAAGTATTATGGAATTCGATAGTGGGTATTGATTGGTGAGTATTCATTTTCAACTCTTTGTCAAGTATGGTGTCCATTCACTGAGCAAACTGGTGTTTCAACATTTTATATCTTTTCCTTTTTTATTCATTCCTTCAATGCTAAAATCGAAATCTTTCAATTCTAACTCTGTAGTTTCTTCACCTTTTCCAAATCGCCCATATTCTCCCTCTCATCTCCTCTAACATACAAGCACATATTAGAACCTATCCAATCATCTTCCACACACATCGAGACCGCCCCACAGCTACAAGCAACATAAACACTCCTGATTCCCAGCGATCCCCAAATCTTTGAGAAAAATCTCTCCAAACCCCCAACATACTTCCCTCTATCCTTATACTTCTCTATCTTTCGTACCTGCAGTAACCTGTACGAGAAAAATCTTGTGTGGATACACAATCGCATGCCTAATATATTTCAGCAGCCTATATATTCTAATACACCATGAACGTGGAGTTGTACCTGATTGAGCACAACCAAGCGTTTGTTGCTGTCAAGCAATTCATTAAAATCGACTCCACTGCTTCGCTTATAGCCGGAGGAGTGGCCGGGGCCGTTTCCCGAACAATTGTATCACCGTTTGAGAGAGCGAAAATCTTGCTACAGCTCCAGGGCGCAGAGGCCCAGAAAGCATATCGAGGGATGTTTCCCACCATTTGGAAAATGTACAAAGACGAGGGTTGGAGAGGGTGGTACCGGGGGAATTTGCTTAATTGTATAAGAATCGTCCCCTACAGCGCGGTGCAATTTGGTGTTTTTGAGGAGGTTAAGTTATTGTTGCTCAAGATGAAGCCCGAAGGTGAGAGAACTTTGACCGAGGTGGATCGGCTTGTGGCTGGTTCTATAGGGGGAATCTGTTCTGTGGTAGCTACATATCCGCTTGATTTGGTGAGAGCCAGAATCACCATTCAAACAGCATCTTTGTCGAAATTGCACAAGGCTAAGCTTGTGAAGGCTCCTGGCGTTTGGGATACCCTTCGAGATGTGTACAAGAACGAAGGAGGATTTCTTGCGCTCTACAAGGGCATAGTTCCTACTACCATGGGCGTTGCACCCTATGTGGCCATCAATTTCGCATTATATGAGTACTTACGAGACTCGATGAATGCGTCCACGCATTATGATTTCAGCAATCCGCTCTGGAAGTTGAGTGCTGGTGCATTCAGCAGTTTTGTGGGCGGAGTGTTGATTTATCCGCTAGACTTGCTTCGAAAACGTTATCAGGTGGCCAGTATGGCAGGAGGAGAGCTTGGGTTTCAGTATGGATCTGTGACGCAGGCATTGACCACCATATTCAAGAACGAAGGATTCTTTGGGGCATACAAAGGGTTGACGGCGAACTTGTATAAAATTGTGCCGTCGATGGCGGTGAGTTGGCTTTGCTACGATACGTTGAGAGCCTCCATTGCTGCTTGGTAGATATAGACTAGACTAGGAGAATAGAGGAACAAGGTGGGGGTGAGACCAGTGGTGTGAAATAACGATGATTAGAATGAATAATGAAGAATGAATTGATATTCAGGTTATTTATTGAATCAAATAAATTATATTATCAACAAGACCTAATCGAATCTTATGGTTCCATGTAGTACTGTATCTACGTCTCAACTGTTAGCTTGACTATAGAGCAAAGAAATTGGGAGTTTTCTCCACCATGGAGCATACCTTTGATATATACGATACAGCCTAATCACAGCCTAATGGCTCTCAGAAATGCCTTACCCAGTGACTCAGCTTTCCATCTCCATTTCTAACAACCTTCACTCCCCAGTCGTGGGAGTCACGTGACCCCCCACCAGCCAACCAGCTTCCACTTAACTTCGCACTACTTATGATACGATCACCACAACCATCAGAAAATCCTTCAACAAAAATGATTCCCTCCCGTGTCTTGATGAGCGCTGCCAAGAAGAATGCTGGCAAGACCCCTATTCCTGTGGAGATGTACCCATTGTTTGCTGCTGTCGGTGTTGCCCTCGGCTCGTTGGGTTACTTCACTTACAGACATTTTGCTTACGACCAGCAATTGAGATTGTGGAAGAACCCAGATTTGTCGAACTTGGACAAGGTGTTGAACCAGGCCGCCAAGGAGGAGGAAGAGTCCAAGTAAACTGAAAATTTTTTTCGTTGAATCCGTTGGTATCTCGATATTATGGTAGTCTCTAAACATAATTGATTTGGATAGTTGAATGCATGTGGCCCCGAAAGGCCTTTCTGATTGTTATGTAATATGTACATGTAGGAGAGTGGACTCTGCCATTCTACTCTCGGATGTTCGAGTAGTAATTTGTAACCTCGCTGACTTCATCAAGAAGCTCCAAACACTTGCTCAATGCCTTCTCTTGGTCTTCGGGGTAATCCACCTGAGTGTCTGTGTCGGCAATAAACACCGTTTTGGAGTCCCTCAACTTGTAGCCCTTGGCAGACAAGTTGTTGGATACGGCATTCAACTCTGATGGGTCGGTGATGATGCGAAAGAGCTTCTCTCCATTGTACTCACCCTCCACGTCATTGAATTCCTCCACATCTTCAGCGCCGATATCAATGGCCACCTCCAAAACATCGTCGAGTTCCTCACTTTCTGAGACAGGTTCAAAAATGATTTCTCCCTTGCGCTGGAACATATACTGACACGGACTCATGGACGCAGAGAATTTCGACATGGCGTGCTTCACCAACCCCACTGTGCGGTTTTTATTGTCTGTGTTGGCTTCTACGATGAATGCTACGCCCCCGGGGCCCATGAATTCGTAGGTGACCTCTGAAGTCTGAGCACCGTCATTGGTGAGCTCTCCAGTTCCTCGTTTGACGGCATTTTCGATGATTTTTTTGGTCACATTCAACTTTTTGGCCTTCTCCATCAAGGTTAGAAGCTGTGCATTTCCTTCAACGCCTCCTGTTTTGACACTGGTGGTGATTCTGGTTGCCATAGCGTACGCTTCTTTGGACTTTTTGGCATCGTTCTTGGCTTTATCGTGACGGATATTCTGCCACTTTGAGTGGCCAGCAAAGACCACGGCGGTAGTGTGAATCGATCTGAGAGATCTGGGAAGATGTCTTTCTGCGCTTAGGAGGAGAGACATTGGTTGTATCTGGAGAGTTAACAGTGGAGCGAAAATTGGCTGTGAAAAGTTAGATGTAGGAAGAAGTGAAGTTGAAGTTTAGATCCAAGGAATTTCGTGTGATGGAGGAGATGGAGGAGTTCTATTGAGTGTGAAGGAAGAGTACTGTTGATTTGACATTATTTTATTTTTCTTTTCTAGTTTTTTATCTTGCGGATTGTGTTTTCCTTAGAGTAATGCTGGTTAGAGACTGAGGTGTGGCTCCAGCTGAGATTGTAATATTATACTTCCATGAAATCCCCTCTGAAAACAATAAAAAACGAGTAGAAATCATTGGAAGTCCCAAAATTGTCAACCTTCACAAAGTCATCCCCTTACCGAAATCAATATATATACCTTTCCCATCTCCTTCTAATCAAACCAAGGTTCCGGCGATCTGCGTGGTTCTCGCACGACCCACTAATTGATAGCGACCTCCATGAACTCTCCAATACTCAAACACCAACCATGAGCGCCAACGAAGCAATGGCCAAGCGCTCTTTGCTTGCAGTAATTGCAGACGAAGATTCTGTAACTGGATTGTTGTTGGCTGGTGTGGGCCAGGTGTCCAACGAGCCAGGTAAAGAATCCAACTTTCTTACTGTGGTTCCAGGTAAGACCACTGTCGAGCAGATTGAAGAAGCGTTCGACATCTTCACGTCGGAGAGAGACGACATTGCCATTTTGTTGATAAACCAGCATATTGCCGACTTGATCAGATATAAGGTGGACTCTTACACCAATGCGTTCCCTGCCATTTTGGAGATTCCATCTAAGGACCACCCATACGATCCAGAGAAGGATTCTATTTTGAAGAAGGTGAGACGTCTTTTTGGCGAGTAATAGCAAATACAGAACTAGACATTGTGCTTATGTAGGGGTGTAACCGAGTGGTGACTGTTTGCAATTCATTTCTGTCTCACAGAAAGCCCGTAGAGAGTGTTGACGCTATCTGGTTGCGAAGCATAGTTAATCTCTATAATTCTTGGAAACCACTCTGTTTTAAGATATTGGCCAACTGCTCAATTGCATGGTAGTTTCTCATTATGGGGCAATGCTCTTCTAAATAAAAAATTCCCATTCTGAGTCGAATGCTCTCGCTACAAACTCCCTCCTTGATTCATTCTTCCATTTAGCTAATCGATTTTCTCTACTTCTAGTCTACTGTTTTGAGTCTAGCTCCCAGTACACTTCCACGACCTACTTCTCTTCGGAAGCCTCAACATCCAAAGGAGCTTCGACATCCAAAGGAACCTCGACATCCACAGAAGCCTCACCATCTTCCTGCTGGACGGCACCAGTGTCCAAACTTTCGCTTGGCGCAATGTCTGCCTCTTCTTCGAGCATTTCGTCTGTAGATGGAACCTCTCCTGAAGCCCCGTTGATGCCAACGTCATCAAACTCCGTTGCAGCTGTAGCATCCACAATTGCAACATTTATGTCTGAATCTGGAATGATATCAGTTGAATCGATCACGACGGCGTCTGCGGTGACCGTTTCCGCTGGAGGAACAGAGCCTAAATCAAATTCGGTATCATCCTCTGGAACTTCCTCCTTCTCCTCCCCTGGAACTTCCTTCACTTCAACAATCTCTTCTGGAACGTCCTCTTCTTGAACCTTCTCTTCTGTGACTACATCCCCCACGTCCTGTTCTGCAACGTCCTCTGTTGATTCGGGAACTTCAGCCTCCTCTGGTTCTTGCCCTGTGGCTTCCACGGCTTCATCTACCTCTGAAACTGGCTCCTTGATCTCAGGGACCTGTGGCTTCTCAGATACAGCAGGAGATTCAACTTCTTCTGGCAACTCCTCAGGCTCTCGTATCTCAGGAACTTCATCTGACGGCTGCTCTTCCGTTTCCTCTGGCTCCTTTGCTTCCTTCTCCAGTTCAACTGGCACAGGCTCAATCTTCACCTCTACAGGTCCAGACTCCTCCTCGACCGTAGCATCTTCCCTCTTATTCACCTCTTTCTCCTCCTTTTCGTCCTTTGCTGGCGGCACAGGTGTCTTCTGCCAATAATTTCTAGCAAAAATCTCGGGCAAAGCACAGTCCTTAACATAGAACTCTCTTACTCCCACCATACGTCTCTCTCTCTCGCACGCCTTCAACCATTCCGGACGAATAATAGGTATATTCATCTCGTTGGCCTTCAAATACTCAGGATTCTGCTTGTTTTCTCTGGTGGTGATGAAATGTGTCGTGTCCACCTTCAACTTTGTATCTGCTGGGTAATGTGCACCCATATTCTTCAACGTGGCCTGGATATCGTCTACAGTAAAATGCTCATTAGGTGCAATGTCTCCCAAACACACAGTGATACCCGACAAATTAGTCATTTTATGGGTTCTAACTTCAATGGTGTCGGAGGAATATACTCCAGCGGTGGTGTCCAACCGCAATTGGAACTTGAACGTTTTGTCGATTGGCAATCCTGACAATTTCGATGTAGTATTGGTCAATGGCTGAGGTATAGACCCAAGCTTCTTTCCGTCCTTGAATAGAACCAAGTTCTTCAACGATGCTGTACCTAAATCCAACTTATCCCATTCCAAAACACACGATGTTTGCGTGACATTCTTGATCTTCAAAAGAGGATTCTGGGGTAAGTTCTTCCCGAAAGTGGAGAGAATCTGATCTTGGATATTCTGGAACTGCTCTGCTTCCTGGTTTTCTGTGTCCAAGTCACGGTCACATCTGATCTTGACAATGGAGCCTGATTTCACTCCATTCGGTAACAAAATCGTGGGGAATTCGATGAGATGGTGGTCTTTAGTCAACAAGAGCGCCAACGACGCATCTAGCTTGCCGACAGTAAGAGAAACCTCAACCATAATTGCTTTCAGTTTACGTTAAGATATTGGCTACGTTGTCTATACGCTGCGACACCGTGTGTGATGGTGTACGGGTGTCGGCACCCACCTTGGTATAATATCAATGTTGTATTATGCTTGAAAACTGAAGTGAATTAAAATACAGTGCTGAAAGAAATGCCTTGTAGTCCAACGGATAGGAAAAGTTCAGAATCGAAATCAGAAAATCCCCATGGCCAGGAGATCATCGTTGATTTCCTCGGAAGTTGCCTTGCGAAGCAAAAGCTCTCCCGCTGGAAAATCGCCCGACTCCATCAACTCCGTAGTAACCGTGCTAGGAATTCCATGGAACTCTGCAAGTCCATTGAGGATTCCTAGTTGCTCGTTGAAGCTATTGCGCTGCTGAACTAGTTCTATGAGCATGTTTTGTTTAAGAATCTTCTTGTTCGTGCCTGAACCTTCCAGGTACATGTCAACACCACCGACTCCAAACGTTGCCTTGTCTTCTGATATGGTTGGAATGGCGGCAAAGTTGCATTCGGGAACAACCAGATCGACGTAATTTCGTTCTCGGTTGACCTTGTACCACAGTGACGTAGTGTTGGTGACCAATTCATTCTTCATGTCCATCATATTGCGCAAAAAGTCTTGGTGAATGGCAGTTCGCGTAGCGATTGTCTCGTTGTTGATACACTTCAAGCTGTAGTTGAGTGTTGAGTTGGCCAACCTGATATTATCCTGGTAGAACTCGTTGACCTTGTAGTAGATTTGGAGAAGTTCTGGATGTGATCCGTCTAGACAGAGTTGCAATTCATGTTCTAGAAGTCCAAGCTTGTCGTGAAATAGCTTGTCCCGGAGGAACGCAAAGTCTTTCTCAATGGAGATAAGTTCCTCCACCGCCAATTTGCGGTGCTCGTCCAAGTCAACATCGAACTCCTCGTTGTCGTTCAATTTATTGGCCAGATCCTCTGATTCAGCGTCGACGGCTTCAGCAGCGTCGGCAGCTTCAGCGGCTTCCGCCTCCTCTTGTTCGTTTTGCTCTTCGAGTTCTTCCTGCTTCACCACATCTTCAACATCTGCCTCAGCATCCGCTTCGGCGTTGTCCTCGGCATCTGTGTTTATCGACGTCAGACTTGAGTGGTTGGACTCAAGATTTTTAATTTCAGGGTCGTGCTCGCTTTCGATGTCTTCAACATTCGTAGTCTCCACCTCCAGGCCGGCAAGAGCGACTTCCTGTGACACCTCCGATACTTGTAATTCAACATTCTCGACTGGCTCTGCATTAGGCTCCACTATCTTGTCAGAATCCTCCGGGGTCAGCGTTTTTTCAATATTATCCATGATACTTCCATTCATCTCTTGTTCTGAGTCATTTGTGACTTTGTGACCATTTGAAAAGTCGTGGCCATTCGCCTCAATGTGACCATTAGCATCGTCTTCCATTTCATCTTCGATCTCCTGATCATTCTCCTCCTTGACGTTTACTTCAACCGCCGTGTCAGGAAGTTCTATCTTTGGTTTTTTTGCATCTTCGAAATCGTCTTCATGCTCACGCTTCAAGCTGGAGTCAATCGTCACATCGCTGCTTTCAAGCCCAGGCGGCGACAACGACGTCTGGAACTTAGAAACATAGTCGTCGTCGGAATCGTCCGAGTCCACTTCCTGTAAGCGAGCCAATTCCGTGAGGTCAGAAAGCGCGTGTAAATCCGACACCTTGTCGCCGGCACCGGAGTTTGCGTCGTCGTCCAAAAAGTCCATCTTATCGGTCTCGGCCTCCAGCTCGTCGTCACCCAAGTCGCTGAGTTCCGAGCTCTCGTACGAATCTTTGGATCCTGATCTTTTCTCCTCCAATGAAGGGAGATCAAAAGGTGGGGGCAGGGTGCCGATGTCAGTGAGTGGCGAGTCTTTCGTTTGGGGGTTGTCCACGTGTTCTTGGGCCAGGGATTCTGTGATTTCGTCGCCGTTGGAGGTTTTGATAGCAGTTACTTCATCCGTATCGCTCATTCTAGTGTAAGGAGAACAGACCGCAATTTGGAAGTCGCAAGGGAGGCTGCGAATAGTTGGCGGAGTTTAGCGCAGATATGAGGGTGGAGGAGGGGGAAATGGCGTGAAATGGGGGAAAACTTGGAATGGTGGGAAGAAAACTGGAGATGATTGAGCGATAATGGAGTTTGGCGGAGACAATAGCCACACCCGTGCACCCGATGGACCGGGGACCGGTCTTTGCTGTGGTGCAGGACAAATGCTTCAAGGGTATATGGGGGAAGGTATAGGAAGGAAATGAGTAGTGACGAATTATTTGTGACAGTTTGTGAATGTGAAAGTGTTATTGAGAGATTCATCTGTTTTTTTTTGGCTGGTCTTTTTTGATTGAATCACTTTCTTTTCTTTTCTGTTTCATTGGTCTCCGTTTTTTTTTTCATTTTGGTCTCCTTTTCTCTTCTTCTGTACTGGTGGCTCCACGCTTACTGTATACTTACTACCAAGTACTCTAAACTATTGAAACTCGAGATCCCAAACAGCTGGCTGGTAATATTTTTCATCAGGACGTCCATGCGGCAATTCCTCCCCAATAATCTCAATAATACCCATACTACTTCACCTCCAATGTATTTCTGGAGTCCGACACCCGTACACCACAATAAAAAATTTGGTGATGAGATGCCCTTAACCACTATCTACAAACCACAAATGTCTGCTTTCAGTTCGTTGTTTGGAAGCGCCAAGATCGACGAGGATGTGGCATCTGTTTTGAAGTCCTCTGCCGGTCCTGTTGGTAGACAGGATTTGAAGGGCAGAACTTTGGTTGAAATCCCTGCCAGATCGCAGTCTGTGCCAGAAGTTAATAAGGAGGAAGAAGACAAAGAGGATGACGATGAGGAGAGTGAAGATTTGGGAGAGGAGGTGGAAGTAGGTCAGAAGGAGAAATCGGCCAGAAAGAAAAAGGAGGACGAGAACGAGGACTTGGAGTCTCAATACTTCTCGAAGATCTTGAGTGAAGACAGCAAAAGAGAACAAAAGGAACAGAAAGTAAAAGATTCGGACAGTGAAGAACGCACTCCCGAAGAAAAGGAAACGATCACCAAATCAAAGAAAGAGTCAATGGCCAAGTCAGTCGACTTGAAAGAAGAAGAACTCGAAAAAGCCGAGCGCACGGTCTTCGTCGGAAACTTATCCAATAACGTCATCTCATCGAAACTGACATACAAGCTCTTCAAGAAACTATTCTCCAATCTTGGAAAAGTGCAGTCCATCCGGTTCCGGTCCATTGCCTTTGACGAGGCTGTTCCAAGAAAAGTAGCATTTGTCAAGAGATCTTTACACAACAACAGAGACACTGTCAACGCATATGTCGTTTTTAAGGACAAGGAGCCATCGAAGAAGGCGCCAGCAAGACTAAATGCTACCGTCTTTGACCACCACCACATCAGAGTAGACCATGTTGCACACCCAGCACCCAAAGACAACAAAAGAACGATTTTCGTTGGAAACTTGGATTTCGAGGAGCAAGAGGAGGCGTTATGGAGATACTTTAACTCCAAGGTTGACGACGACGTGGAGTCGGTGAGAATTGTAAGAGATTCCAAGACCAACCTCGGGAAAGGATTTGCACTTATTCAGTTTAAAGATACCCTTTCGGTGAACAAGGCGTTGATGTTGAACGACAAGCCGATGCCATCGTCGGATGAGAAGAAAAAGGGCAGAAAACTCCGGATCCTGCGTGCTAAGGCCAACGTTAAGCCTTCTGTTCTTTCCCCCAACCATGTGAATGCAAAGAAGCCCTCTCAGGCCAGGACCAGATTATCTGATGACCAGAAGACGAAATTGGGCCGTGCCAAGGCGTTGTTGGGTAGAGCAGACAGAAATACTGCGGGAAAGCTAGTTGTTGAGGGATCCAGAGCTACTAAGGGCCAGAAGATCGCTGGAATCAAGGGGTTGAAGTCGGCCAAGGGAAGAGTGAAGAAGCCAAGAATCACCGACCGATCGTCGAGATTCAAAAAGGAGAGAGCGGAGTTTTCCAATTTGGGGAAGTAGCAATTGCATTAATAAGATACATGAGCAGAGATGAGTAGGGGAGAATACTATGAGTAGAGGAGAATGCGATGAGTAAGGGAGAATCCACAAGCAGGATCTTAATATGAGTGGAGATTAATGTCATAATGGATGGATTTTATTGAATCTAAATGGAATGTCTATTTTTAATTTGAATTATGCTATCTCAGCCACTTTCCACGGAACCGTTGTGGTTAATGCTGCATCCACATGGACAACATACAGGTATTATCTCCATCAGACCAACTGTGGAGAAGTCCAGCAAACTCCACAAATACCCAAATTCTCTAATAAAAACGAGAATTCTGATGAATAAATCCACCACCCCTTGTAATTACTCTCCCCATTATTCTCCCTTTTTTTTCAACCTTCCCTTACTTCTCCTCCGATCACCTATTTCCTCCCTTCTTATCTCCTATATCTCATGCAGGAAAGATAAGAGCCACTCGCAGCCATTCCACCTCCCTACTTAAATCTTGTGATTCCTCTTCTTCCTCTTCTTTCTCTACACTTTTCTTCTTTATTATGGGCTCTAACACCTCTAAACAACCGATCTCTGAACCATTGAGTAACTCGCAGTCAACGGCTGACTCCGATCTCAACGAGAAAGTCTCCGACTTATCTCAATTGGTGACAAACTTAGACATTAACCAAGACGAGTCCCCCGCCAACCCAATTACGGTAGAAAATCTCTTGACGTGGGAGGAAAAGTTGTCGGCAGACCCCAAGAACAGATTGGTGCAGAATGCTTTGGCCAACAACGATATCACCAACATTGTCGCATCCAGTGGAACCACCTTATCTATGACTGATCGCTACTTCTTCAATGTGGAGGTAGATACAGTGGGATCGCCATCGTATTTGAACAACCAGAAATCTTCGGGAAGATGCTGGATTTTCGCTACTTGTAACGTGTTGAGAAGTCACGTCATCAAGAACTACAACTTGGACCCCGCCAAGTTCCAATTGTCGCAAAGCTACTTGTTCTTCTACGATAAGTTGGAGAAGGCCAACTTTTTCTTGGAAAACATCATCGATACGAGCGAGGAGTCGTTAGATTCGCGGTTGTTGCAGTTTCTCTTCTCGGGATCTGTCAGTGACGGAGGCCAATGGGATATGATTGTCAACATCATTGAGAAATACGGATTGGTTCCCAACGAGGTGTTTCCCGACAACGCGCAGGCCGTGTCTTCATCGAGATTGAACTACTTCTTGACCAACAAGTTGCGCGAGTATGCGTTGGTGTTGCGCAAGTTGGTCAAGACGAACACTCCTAAGTCCGACATCTACAAGGTGAAGAACGCCATGAACAAGGAGATTTACAACATCATTGCGTTGAGTTTGGGCACTCCACCTAAGCCCGACGACTCTTTCACCTGGGAATTCAAGGATATCAACGGCAAGTATCAATACTTTGAAACGTCTCCAAAAGAGTTCTACAGCACTCACGTCAAGTATGACGTGAGCAAGAGATTCTCGTTGCTTAACGACCCAAGAAATGAATACAACAAGTTGTACACGGTGGATAGATTGAACAACGTCTATGGAGGAAAGCCAATTGAGTATGTCAACTTGTACTTGCCAGACATCAAGAAGGTAGCCATTGCCATGTTGAAGAGCAACGAGCCCATCTTTTTTGGTTCGGATGTGGGCAAGTTCAATAACAGTGCCACGGGTGTTTTGGATACCAACGCCTACGACTACAACCTTGCGTTCAACACCCAGATGAACATCACTAAGACAGAAAGATTGCAGACGGGATCGTCGGCCATGACTCATGCCATGGTTATCACTGGAGTTCATTTGGATCCTTCGACTGGGGTTCCAGTCAGATGGAAGATTGAAAACTCTTGGGGTGATGCTGTGGGCGACAAGGGATACTTTATGATGACGGATGCGTGGTTTGACGAGTATGTGTTCCAGATTGTGACTAGTAAGAAGTATGTGGAGAAGGCCACCTATGAGTTGTGGAAGAAGAAGGAGTTTGTTGTGCTTCCATTCTATGATCCTATGGGAGCATTGGCTTAGGGAGATATGAGATTTTGAGATTTTTGAAAATTTGAAGAAAATTTTAGGAGCATCATGTAGTAGAAAGGGGAACTCTATCAACTAAGTGAGAATAGTGACTGACAAGTATTAATGGAGTAGCCACATCTTGAGATGAATAAACTGACTCCAGTTATTTTTCTGATGACTTTTCTATATTTATTTCGCCGAAGTTTTTGTGTATTTCCATCATTGTGTTTTTCATTCTTCTGTTTCCAATTTTCTGTCTCTCAGTCTTCTGCTTCTACTTCTCATTCTTCTGCTTCGCAAAACCATTTGCTCTCACAGACATAAACGTCCCCAACTACACTCCAAAACACAAAATTTTCCTCCAATGTATATTCTCCAAAACACAAAATTCCCTCCAATGTATAATATTTATCCGTAAAATTATGAATAATCCAGTTACTCCTCTATCAATCTCTTTCTATCATCTCACTCCACCTCCACCATCAACACGTCCTGCACTCCAAATCGACACCTAAACCATCGATACTTCTTCTTTCACACATAATGGTGGAGAAAAACAGTCACCTTCGGCTGTCGACGGCGTCTCTCTTCCAAAACCTCTCGCTGACGGTTTTGGATGCACAATATGAACACATTCTAGAAAAGTTCTCCACTGCATCGTCTGCAGCCGATTTGTCCAAATTGATGGACCAAATCGACCAAAACACCAATGAACTCGACTCAGAACTCGCCCACTTCGTGGCGGTTGCCTCCAAGAAACATACTCAGCAGATTTCGGCTGTGGAATTGACCCGAGCAAAATTATCCGGAGCCATTGCCAATCTGAGCGACTTGACGCAAGTGTTCACTTCTGCCAATGATTTGGGCCATTCGCTAACTTCGAAAATCAAGACGCTCGATCAGGAAATCGGCAATGTCGACAAGACGTTGTCGTTCGTCACCGATGTCCAGACATTGAAGAATAACATTAACCAGATCCAATATGCCATCGAGAAGAAAGATTGGGAATTAGCAGCTCACTGCATCCACACCATCAACCACAAGCTTGCTCCCAATTTGGTCAACGGCAAGTTTGCATCGGTGGTGATCCCTTCGTCCGACAACCCCGAGTTGCCTACGCCCACTATTGAGAAATGGATCGGGGAACTTAAAGAAAAATTCCAGACTCTATTCAACGACGCCGCCAAGCGGAGGTCTGTGCCTGAAATCTCCAAATACTTCCAGCTATTTCCGCTCATTGACCAGGAGGAAGTCGGGTTGAATTGCTACTCAAAGTTCATCTGTTCCATCATTACTGATACTTCGAGAACCCTCATCAGTTCTGCTTCCCAAGGCGACGGGGCCGCTAAACCTGGAGTATACGCGTCCGTCACTACCAGTCTCTTTGAAAGCGTGTCCATGATGTTGTCGCAACATACACCCTTGATCAAAAAACACTATGGAGAGTCATATCCCAATGCCATTGTTTATGTGGTGCAAAAGATCCAGAGAGAGATCGATTCGCAAATAGGGTTGATTTCCGATACGTTCTACGACACAAACAGAGTCGACAAGGTCATGCAAGAGATCAAACTCCACACTTTCCGTGAGTTGAACCAGAAACTCGCATTTGATCAGGAAGATTCGGATCCAGTGGTGGTCGACAACGATTTGGTTTCCATTGTCGAGGTCGGTGATTTAATCCATGAATTTTCTGCCATCTTGCACCACTGGTCGCTTTATTGCAAGTTTGTTGTCACCAAGTATTTCAACCCACCCAAACCGGAAGGGACAAAGGACGAAGGTTTGAAGCTTCCTTCCCTTCTTGCCAATTCCAACTACAACAAAAAGATTCACTCCAAGTACCTTCCTGCGTTCGAGGTATTATATACGTTCTACTTCCGTCGCTCGTTAGAGAAGGCCATTACTATCGAAGAGATTCCTTCTTTGGAACCGTACTTGATCCAATCGAAAGAATCAAAGTCTCCAGAACAGGCTCCCGTGTCGTCAGTTATAGAGGATGTTACCTTGGTGTTCAACAACACCTTGAGAAACGTGTTGGACTCTTCTCAGCCGTCCACCGTCAGGAAGTTTGTATCTGAATGTTTCAAGGTGATCCAGAACGATCTTTTGAATGGCTTCATCCAGAAAGCGTTGCAGGAAAACCAACCTCGTTACAACGTCATGCTTACGTTGAAAACTCCTTCTGTGAACGGAGTACTCAGCGGAGCCGCCAGTCCGTCTCTTTCCAGAACTGGAACTCCAGCGCCCGAATCGGTGGGAAGTTTCTTCAAGGGCGCATCTAGTGCTCTTGGAAATGTCGTTGGCACTGGCTCAGCAATTGTTTCCGGTGCCAATCCTAGTGCGATACCCAACAACCCCAAGTTGGTTAATTTTGTCATATACTTGAACACGGTTGCCAGTGGACAGGAGTTCTTTGAGCAGATCATCAACAACTTGACCAAACGCAACCCCAATTATCTTGGAAACAACTTTCCGTTTGGAATTGATGAGGGGAAGATCTCGCATATCATTAACGCTGACCTTCTTGAACCTTTCATGAATGCCACTTCCAATATCATCAAGCTGTCTCTTTTGAACTTCTTCAACCAGTCGTTGAAGAGCAAAGTGTCGTCTATGGTATTCGAGTTATTCCCGGAAGCAACTGAGACCAACTATGTTGTGTATTCGTCAACGGTTCTCAACGACCCATCTACCATTTTGAGATTCAAGCAGTCATGGGATGCAATCAGCCAGCCATACAAGCAAACTTTACATAAGACATTGGTATACGAAAAGTTGCTTCGGCTCTTGGTGGTGAACATTGCCAGCATGGTGGAGAAGAAGCTCATGATTGTGTTGAAAAAGTTCAAGATCAATGAGTTGGGAGCACTTAAGCTTGACAAGGATCTCTCGTATGTGATCAACGAGGTTTGCGAGGACGACTACGAGTTGAGAGAGAAGTTTGTTAGAGTGACGCAATTGGTGTTATTGGTTGGTATGGACAATGAAGAATATGAGCTTAGTTCATATAAGGGAAATGGGGGAGGTGAAGATGAAGACGAAGGTGGAATCAATTGGGTGTTGACGCCGCTTGAACGGAAGCAGATTCGGAGGTTCAGAATCTAGACTAGCAGGCACTCGTATTCTGATGACATCCAGGAAGTGCATGTGCAAAGTTGGAAACCTATCATTCTTCTCACACTAAAAGGTATCTTTCTCAGCAGTCGTTCTCATTTATCAATATCTGCCATCTACATATACATTTTGTCTACTACCTACAACAGTATTTCATTATCATCAATTACTATGCTATTACTATACAATGCTATGGATTCCGGATCTCGGTGATGGGCTGGTCGTAGGAAATCTTCTCCAAGACCCTCGTCTCTCCCTTGACTAGTCTCTTGTGTTCCACACGTAGCTTAGCCGGAAGATTGTCGAACTTTGGATGAGTGTAGTCGCATTCATATCCTTTGGGACAGAATCCAGACAAATATAGCGGACACATGATTTTCCTGATGTGTCTATGAGGGCAAGTGGGACCCTCGGGACAAAAGCCCATTTCGTATTGACGGCACTCCGGAATCTTCTGCTGGGGATCGATGTGCAAGTATAAACACTCTGGGGTCTGAGTGCAATATCCATTCTTGGAGTAGAAGAGACATTCGGGCATTTTTCGGAGATTGTACTCGTGCAAGAACTCGCAATGGTCGTTTTTCTTGCAGAGACCTCTCAACCAATGCTTACATACGATTTTGTTGTTGTACATGGCCGGAACATGCTTATTGGGGCAGAATGGACCATTTGGGCATGAGTCGGGTTGGTTTGGCCGGTAGAATTGACAGGTGGGTCTGTCGGGGTCCAAGCCAAAGCTGAATTCTTTGCGCAAGAACCCTTCGAACTTGAACCTTTTGTTTTTGGTATCTGGATGGATCACTGGGTTCAGACGGATCATGGTGATGGATGGTTTGTGGTGAAGATTAGAAATGGTTGGTTAAGTATGGGTGGTGCACGGGTGTAGGAGTGTAGGTCATGGGATGGAAGAAAATGGAAAGTGGTAGAAGGCTGGAGAAAACCGTGGAACATGAGAAAGTTGGAGTAGATGATATTGTTGGTTTTTGTTGGAGGTAGTTTAGTGAGTTGGTGTGTGGTTTCTGGGTATGGGGAAGTTGCGAAAATGTAGTTCTGGTGCGAACATGAACCAATTCTGTGAATATCGCGCAGCCAAAGATTGGACATGCACTCATATTGGGAGAGAGAGTCCAATTGGGATGAATATTAACATTTTGTATTCTAAAATCTGTGGCTTTGTTTAATTGGTAGACAGGTATATTATTATCTTTCTGGATAGCCATAGAGGTCTTTCTTTTTCATTTTTATGTACATGGTTCTTACATGTGAGGAACGAATAACTGGCAAGAGGGACTGGAACAGGAGTAGCAAAGCAATAACACTAGAAGAATAGCGCTTGAGGAAGCCAAAATACGAGGTTATCCAAAGCGAAGTTAGAAAATATCTCATGGCGAGCTTTCTTAAAGTGAATGGGTACACGGACTTGGAACCTTCTGTACTTGTTACCATGGTCCTGTATCTGTAACGTGAAGGAGCAGCAAGGTGCATCCTTATGGTCTTCTCTCACATTCAGCAAGTAATCAGAGGATTAATTAATGAAGCCATTCTATGATTTGCAATTACTCCAAGATTTCCATTACTTCAGTTTTCTGAATTCTCCATGATTCTCAATCCTAGCCTCTCTTTTCTCACCCAATTCCGCAGATTTTAGTTTCCTTAGCCATTCTATTCAGTGCTATTTTAAAAAAAAAAAAAAAACCCCGAGCCTCAGCTCAATAATGGAAAAACCCCAATGAGATTTGCTACAAAAGATCAAGAAAATGAGTGCTACAAAAGATCAAGAAATTGAGTTATCGAATTAGCGTAAAGATTCAGATTCGCATAAGGATTCAGATTCACAGGCATTAGTTTCGCAGGCATTAGATGCGCATAAGTCTCAATTTATAAGGGATGGACTTGGTACTGCAATGTAGCACTGTCATGGAACAGGAAGGTGATGCCTCCTGCATAACCCACCACAACACCACTGTCAATCACAACCCAGAACCAATCACATCACCCCAGCAAAAACCTCCTTCACCTCTCCATCAATCAATCACCAATGCAATTCTCCCTCCAAAGTCTATACATTGACGTGCACCAACATTCAGTAGCTGCACCAAAATTCATTGGTGCTGAACACCTGCACATAATCTGCATTCTCGCACTGAATTGCCCAAAAACCACCAGCGAGAAATCCCCCCAGTTCCAACTAGAAATATCCAACGCCTTCTATATTGACAGCAACATGTTTTCATAAACCCGAACACCCCACCCCTACCTCCTGTTGCTCCCGTGTCTCTGCCAAAAACCTCCACACCTCCCCCACATCTCACCACGTGGCTACACCACCATTAGTTCACCTTCTCACCGCACTGGCTGCAGGAAGCTACTTTATTACCTTTTCGCCTGCATTGGTCTGTCCTTAATTAGAGCAGATATCTCGAAAAGCAAAACCACTCAAAATGTCTGCTGAAGAATCTGCGTCTTCTTTGGGCAATCAGAAAATGCTCTTTTCCAACAAACTCGAACTGGAGATCTACCCGGCTTGGAAAGACCATTACATCAACTACATCAAGCTCAAGAAACTCTTGAAGGAAGGTGTCATCTTGCAAAATGCCTGGACGGAGAAAGATGAACAAAACTTTGTCAGTGCATTGGATTCCGACTTGGAAAAGGTTTATTCGTTCCAGTCCGACAAGTACGACGAGCTCAATGAATACTTGAACGAATTGCAAGCAGCAACTGAGTCTCCCACCGCCAGTTTCGATGTCCAATCGTTTTCTTCCAAATTGGAGACGGTGTTGAATTTGACTCAGGAGCTCAATCGCTTCCAGCGGTTGAACTACACGGGATTCATCAAGATCGTCAAGAAACATGACCGGTTGCATCCCGATTACTCGGTGAAGCCATTGTTGAATGTGCGGTTGAAGTCGTTGCCCTTCCACTCGGAAGATTACTCGCCTCTTTTGTTTAAGATCTCGGCATTGTTCCAGTTTTTGCGTGACAACTACGACGTGGACCAATCGTTGTCGAAATTGAGCTCTTTCAACGACGACTCTGCTGCTGCTGACTTTCAGTCGTTTAAGTTTTGGGTGCATCCCGATAACTTGATGGAGGTCAAGGCCACCATTTTGCGTCACCTTCCAGTGTTGGTGTATAACGCTGCAGGAGAGGGTGGGTTCGATGACGACGATGATGATGACGACGACGACGACGATGAGTTTGGCAACTTCTCCAAGAACGACCCAACCATCAACTGCTTGTATTTCGATAACGACCACTTCGACTTGTACAACAACAAGTTGGCCAAGAGCCCCAACGCATCCACGTTGAGACTCAAATGGGTGGGCAAGTTGTATGACAAGCCCAAGATTTATTTGGAGAAGAAATCGTTTGAGAAGAGTTCCGAAACCTATGATGTGGACGAGAAGTTTGCCGTGAAGGAGAAGTACTTAGACTCGTTCGTCACAGGCAACTTCAACGAGGAGAGGTACTTGCGTAAAATGGCCAAGAAGGGCGAGTCTGCCGCAGCCATCGATGAGGCCAAGACCCACATCGAGTCTCTCTCCAACTACATCAAGGACAACCACGTGCAACCGTGTCTCAGAACCATTTACAAGAGAACTGCATTCCAGATTCCGGGCGACGACAAGGTGCGTGTGGTGATCGACTCCGACATCTACTTCATCAGAGAAGACTCTTTCGATGAACAGAGACCCATCAGAGATCCCGCCAAGTGGCATCGTACCGACATCGACTCGAAGGTCAACCAGCCATTGTCTTTGTTAAGAAAGGGCGAGTTTGTCAAATTTCCCTATGCGGAGTTGGAGATCAAGGTGAAAACCAAGAAGAAGAAGTCGGTGTGGATCGACGAATTGGTTCACTCCCACTTGATCAAGGAGGTGCCCAACTTCTCCAAGTTTGTCCATGGTGTTGCTTCGCTCTTCTTGGAGGATGATAAGTTGGACAGCATTCCATTCTGGTTTAATGAGTTGGAGTCCGACTTGAAGATTGACCCACAGCAGGCATACATCGACACCAAGGAAAAGTTGGCCAAGTTGCAGAACGACGAGGAGAACTTGAAGAAGTTCAAGACCATGTTGACCAACTCCACCCATGCCACCACCGACTACTCGGCCAGATCAAAGTCGTTTTCGGGTTCCATCTTGAACAGTTTCGAGCCCTCCAAGCTGGTGGACTCGGAATTGGATGGCAAAAACGGCTTGAATCCCGTTGCAGAGGCTGCTGACGATGTTACTGCTTCTGGCGGAGACTTGGACCAGTCTTCAGATGAAAACTACGAAGATGAAGAAGAAACCACAAACCCGTTGGCCAGATTATTGAAGCTTCCAAATACCTTCTCTAAGTTGCTCGATGTCGACTCTGAGGACGAAGAGATTGACTTGCCTATTGGAGTGGCCAAGCCCGAATCCTACATCAAGAACGCTGGTCCATTGAAGATCGAGCCAAAGGTGTGGTTGGCCAATGAGCGTACGTTCAACAGATGGTTGCATGTCACTACGTTACTCTCGACGTTGACTTTCATCATCTACTCTTCCACCAACAAGGCCAACTCGTTCGAATTGGCTACTGTGTTGGCCTACGTGTACTTTGGTTTGACTTTGTTCTCTGGAGTGTGGGGCTACTACATCTTCATGCACAGAAGACAAATCATTATGGAGAGATCCGACAAGCACTTGGACAACATCGTTGGACCATTGATTGTGGCTTTGGGCTTGATTGTTGGTCTTGTGGTGAACTTTGTCTATGGGTTTAGAGTGATGGCCGAGAAGCAGCAGGGGGGTTTTTCTGCATTTGGCTTGGAGGATGACTTCTTGGCCAGAAACCCTGTGCATAAGAGCATTTTGGAGTTTGTATTCAAGCTCGTGGGTGCGTGAACGATATGTTTGTGATGTAATAAAAATGACAGAAAATGGACAAGCTTTGATTATTCTACCAGTGCTTGTCAATAATACAATTAAGAGAAACTATGCTGTGTCAAATCTAGTATTGGTGTAATGTAAGTGGGTTGCTTTCAATGACGTGAAGTCCTAGTCGTATACTTTTTCTCATACCAGGCAAGTGTTAATATCCCGTTTGTTTAAATTTAGTGCTTCTGCGCCTATTGTCATCCCAACACAGAGAATGTCTTCGTTCCTCTAAGTAAATTCTCCTCCAAGCACTAGTTTAAAGGTCCGTACTCTCTTTTTAATTAATTACTTGGAAGCAAGCCTACTGTAATTGATTGTGCAGACAATCTAGAAATTTCAATGTGCAAGTTGGTCAACTAACGATCATTAGTTACTCCAAGTGGTCTTCAAATTCTACGTCTCTCCTTTGCTAGGAATCGATTCGTCCAACAATTTCCAAACTAAAACTTTCACAAATTGACTAGAAAAGCACCACCACTATATGGGGAAGAAGAGAACTCTACAGTAAGACATACAAGAGCCAGTCATGAGGCTTCCACATTGAATTCTACATCCCCAGCGGCACCTTGTAATTGTTTTCGGAGAATTAGTGAGGAAAATGACCGAAGTGTGTATGTAGTTGCACAAGTCACCAAATGGTGATCAAAGTGGACAAGTCGTTATTCTTGCATACATTAAAGTCTTGTAGTCGAATACACAGGTTCTGCGCTCAACTTGAGCAGTATCTGAAATGCGAACCTGAGTCATTGTAATCTTTTAGTATCATTTAGTTGGATCCAGATCATCCTGTACATTAGCATAACACGGTATCAACAATTTGAGAATTGAGAATTGAACATTCAACCTCCAACCAATATGTCGTTGAACATTTCGTTATACACCATTTCGGCAGCCTTGGTATTGGGAAACGAAGGCAAACGATTATATGCCAAGTACTACCGCTGCCAGGATGCCAGTCAGACATACAAAACCCCCCAGCAGCAGGAGGCATTCGAGAAAGCCATTTACTCCAAGATAAATAAGTTGAACCAGGATGTGATTTTATATGACAACCACTTGATTACCTACAAGCAGACGAATGACGTGATTTTGGTAATTGTGGGCGCTATCAACGAGAACGAGTCCATGCTCTATTCCTTGACAAGCAACATCAACGAGGCTCTCACTATTTTGTTGGACAACTCGTTGGACAAGGGCACGGTGTTGGACAAGTACGATATGGTGTGTTTGTGTTTTGATGAGGCCATTGACGACGGCATTGTTTTGGAGATTGACACCGCCATCATTGTGAGCAGAGTGACCAATCCTCCCTCCAGTTCGGCTATTCCTAACGACTTGCACATCGATATTTCCGAGAAGGGATTATTCAATGCGTTGTCTTTTGCGTCGAAGAAAATCAGCGAGAGATTACAGCAGGGGTTGTAAGTGTATGGGGCGAGAAAATATCGATAAAGTAGCTTGGTGTATATAACAGGCATAGTACGACACAGTGTAGGGCTGGGTGTAGAACGGGAAGAGAGGGGATTAGGACAAGAGGTGTAACCAGAAGGAGAAGATTGGGTGACTAGGAGAAAAAAAGAACGAATACAGAGAGCTTATGACCGAAAAGAAGGGAAAGACTACAAGAAGGCATAATAATCTCCATAAAATATGAACATGATTAGCTGAGGACTAATCAGTACATGATGTTGTCATAATAATCGACAACCTAGACAATTGATACGACACACGAAATTACGAACCAACAACAGGCAAAAAAGCACTCGTTCAGCTTCTATCGGTACACCGCTGATGTTTTATTCGTACCCAAAGATGTGAGAGCACCATGTCTCCTACTTACATCCACTTCAACAAAGTGAACATTTTTTGGAAAAATGCAAATTTTAAATAAGTGCACCAACAACTACGAGTACCCCACTAGGAGCCACTATTGAAGAATACCTTACTGTTGTTGTCTTTCCAATTGCAATGGAACCCATCACATAAACTATTTGTCTTCTGCGATCCAAAGCATTTCCTGTTGAGAAAGTGCCAATTTTTTGTTAAGTTAATTCTCCACTACAAATTTATTTTCTTGATCCAACAATAATTGTTACCCTTCCCACCAACAATCAACTACTCCACCCACAATCAACTACTCCACCAACTACCTTCCGGCACACAGTGGGTATCAACAATATCAACTACCCTTCTACATATTCATCCACTACACAAGATGGAGGAATCGTTCTACTTCGCATTGCTCCGAATATCCATGACGCAGATTCTTAAGGCGTCTGGGTTCGACAAGTGCAAGCCACTGGTGTTGAATACTGTCACCGAGCTCTATATTAAGTATCTTGAACTTGTTCTTGCAAGTGCCAAAAAGTTTTCCCTCTCTCGAGCCAAATGTACCAATGAGATGCTTCCACAAGACTTGGTTCAGGCGCTATTAGATGTGCAGCTCATAAAACCGCTGTCTTTTGAAAGTGTTTTGGATCCCCGGGACAGTACCGAAGAGCCAACTCCAGAATACAGCACTAAGTCGCTCGAATCATTCATGAGATGGCTTAAGTATAGTGATAGTTTCCGACTCAGTAAGCAATTATGCGAGGTGCCTACTGCGCTAATCCACAACTTGGTGGAAAAGAGGAAAATCGATATTTCTGCCGAAACTGACCAGGAGAGGAAACGGCGAAGATTGAGAGAGAGACAAGAGTACTATAATCAGTTCAAACATGGCGAGGAACACGCTCAGGAGGATCGAACCGTTGACGATCTCGATGATGACGAAATCACCACCAATGATCGTCTTTCATGGCTAGCATATCTCTCAGAAAAGGACTTGAAGTTGGGTCACAATCTCAAGTTTGCCAACACATGCATTCTGGATACTGTTCTGTCTGTTTACAAGAACAAAAAGTTTCATCCGCCGTCCAAGAACGGTGAAGACAGCTTCGAGTTTCTTCAAAATCACATTCTCAATTACAACAGAAACGACTATGTGGTTCTTCATATCCAGGAAGCCGAGGATGATGAGGCTGGAACGTCGGTGCAACCTTCGAATCAGCTCAAGGAAACTCTACCTTACAATGTGAAGTACTCAGATGCCCTACTCAACGATAATATAGAACAGTATTTCAAATATGCCGAGGAACACCCAGAAGAGGTTGAAAAGATTCGGGAAAGTGTCGACAAAGCAAAGGAGATTTCTACTCAAAATGGCAAGCTGCCTAGTCTTGTGGGGCTAAGTGGAGAAGAAAAGCCTGTTGTGTCAGTGTTGAAGGAGATTGCAGATATAGATATTACCCCTAGCACTGGGGACATTGAGGAGATGGAGGATACAGATAAGGTAGAGGAAACGGGTGAGAAGGAGACCGACAAGAGCGAGAAAGATACCGAAATGGAGATGAATAATGAAACAGAAAAAACGGAAGATAAAGTCGAGAGTGAAGTGAAGGGTACATCTGAGGAGAAGGATGTCGCAGTGACTGAGGAGAAGAAGGAAGAGGAAGTGACTGAGGAGAAGAAGGAAGAGGAAGAGAGTGAGGAGAAGAGAGAGGAAGAGGAAGAGAGTGAGGAGAAGGAAGAGAGTGAAAAAGGCATGGAGATAGAAGAAACTATTGAGGATAAAGATGATAAAGCGGAAGATGATAAATCAGAAGATGATAAAATGGAAGCTGATAAACCGGAAGTTGATAAAGCAGAAGATGATTTAGTGGACGATGGTGGACAAGGTGATGCAGAAAATGAATGAATTGGTAGTGGTGACCGTTACAGGAAATACAAATAGACACCGAGACCAATGATTGGAAATAGGAAGACTCAGATATTAATGTAGCAAAACTGAGGCATCGTCTGAAGGATTGTTATGACCCCACTAGAAGATAACTAAGATGAAGTCGAAGTCAGGGAATTTTCCCGAGAGAAAACGACAAATCCCCAACGGAGAGACAATAATACATCAACTCGCAATTCATTTATACCCAGTCATTCTTGTATTACCTATATGTCATCAAGAAAGTCATGTACCTCGTCTTGAATCTCGTCTTCACTCGCATCGGCACGAATAGATTTATCTGCGCCGTTAGCAATTCTATAAAAATCTTCTTTAGAGATCTTTCCCATCTTGGTCACAAAGGTCTTATGACTGGGCAACTTCGGATCCTCGCATGCACTTCGAAGCTTATTCAAATACTTGTAGCACAAGTAACAATCGTCGACAGAAACGTGCAATTGTCTCTCCAAATAATCCTTGGGCAAGAATAGCGAGTCAAGATCGACAAACTTGGATTGTGCCTCGAAAACCGTGAGCACTAACATCGTCCCAAAGAGGGTAGGTGAATCAAATGCAACTAGAATTGGAAGTGAGCTCGCCAACTCCACCTTGGAGACAGCGTTTTTCAAGATATCTGGAAGCTTGGAGAAGAAGCCATTTGGCGACTTTTCATCCTTTTCTACCAACAAATCTTCACAGAAATCATAGGGAAGTTCCACATTCAACTCGAAGTTAAGAAGCTTCAACATGAGCTCTTCTCGATAAAGAAGCTGGTCTCGCCACTGCCAGAAAAGACTACTATGCTGATCAACTTGCTTCCCAGGATTTTTGAGCAAACAGGCGGTCATGGCGATCTTGTCTGATGGCCTATATGTATCATGAAGCTTGCAACTGATGGAAATGGCTGCACACGCCACAAAATATTTGGATGTGGTGATGGGCGTTCGCATGTAGAAGCGATTAATATAGATCGTGGCAGCTAGCATCGTTCTTCCATCGAGTTTGAGTCTGGAACCTAGTTTGAGTAGAAAATCGTGAATCAGTTCTCTTACCTTGAGGTCCTGTTGGAGGGTCATTTGCTTTCTGGAAGGGCATTTTGAGAGGAAAGACTCTTCTGAGAAGAGCCACGTATTGTGGAATTCTTCTTCATTTCCGTTTCTTTGTCTTTTCTCTTGTGACATTTGAAGAAAGGTAGATGGTGATGTTGTAGAATATATGCGCAGTGCAGGACATTTATGTGGAATTCAGATGGTAGAGATATTGGCTTACAAAATGATTTTCTATTATTTTGTTAGATAATAAGAATTCGGGCAACTGACGGGGTGCTACTTGTGGAACAAGTGGAAGGGGAGAAATATGGGTAGCCTGCGAGTATTTGGAATGCTGCAAGAATTGCGAAATTTACAATTATCTACTCTTACTCATTCTAGTTCAAACCCCAACTCCCCACTAGAATTCGTCTACTCAATACTACTTTGAACAACCCCGTAATTACTACATCTGAATTAACCTACAGAAGAAATTGTTTACGATGATGTCGATTGAAAGCCAAATAAACAAGCCCCCAGCGGAAATGATTTTGCCGCCCATCCCAAACACGATCTTAAAATCTGTTTTGAATGAGGCACTGCTTAAGTTATCAATGGCAAATGTCCATCTAAACAACGTCACCAACGAGAACTTGAAGTCTGAATCGGCTGCAAATGCAAATTTAGAAAATGCTTTGAGTGAAGCGCTGGGTTGGATATCATTGGCAATTGGAAATTTGCAGATTTTCTTGAACGGAGCACGGCGCTCAGATCCAATTGCAACTGCAAAGCATAGTTTGAATCTTGCCCTGAACGAGATCTCAAGCGCAATTGTCAACTTACTACTTATTCTGAACGAGAAACAGGTGTTAGGCAAAGAGGCATTGAATGTGGCGTTGCAATTGCTTTCTTCGGCAAACGGAGATCTCCAACCATTTGTGAATCTGTACCAGGTAAATGCCTCGGGATCAATGGCAAACCACGATCAACGAATTTTGGAGTCCAGTAACATTTTCCAAATACGTGCTTCGGAAATGGCAATGACACACCAGAAACAAATAATGGGGTCTGGTGACTTATTCCAACTACCAAAGCCCAGCTTGGAACCTGCTTTGCCTCCAAATATGTTACAGCCACCATCAATGTCTCAAATGGTCCACGTACCACGGCTCAGAGAGGAACCTCCGTTACAGCCAAAACCCGAACCTGAAACAGTCTACGACAGAGATGAGGACGGAACTCATGATGACCACCCTGAGAAAATAATCGACCACAGGAGAAAAGGAAAAGGCTTCCTTTTTCACGTCAAGTATAAGGGTCCCGATATTCCTAATAATTACGAATGGAAAAGTACCACCAAGCTCAGGATTACTTGTCCAAAGTTGCTCGCAAGCTATTTGGATTCCACCGAGTTCTAGATTCGCTCTCATGCCGAGTGCGATGCAGCAGATTGTGGGTAAATCTAGTTCTCATGTCATATTTCCTTGCTTCATAAGTTTTGCAACTCAGCTATTCAGGGGTTTGGATCTCAATGTTTATTGGTTCAACTATTGCTACCGTTAACCCCTCCCCTAATGGGAGCTGGTATATATATCCTTTCCCCTCTTTTATCGCTTCAACTATTTGTTTCACCGTTGGATCTTCGTTTGTTTTCTCGTTTAGTGTCACGAAGATTCCAACAATGTTGGTAGGCAAGAATTGGATTCAGCACAACGGGCTTTGATAATTTATTCACCGGTCGTTCAAATCATTTCTTTATTTTTTTTTGTTGCGGAAGCAGTCTTGTCATTCAAGGGATCGATGCTAATGCCATTCGAATGTGGGCTAATAGACTGGGGCTGGAAGAGTCAGGTCTGACTTAATAGTTTTCCTTTTAATAGAAGTTGCTGATCAACTTGGAAGGTGGGAAGAATAATCAAGTCAAAGAAAAGAGGAGGTGAGCAATATGAAACAGCTCGATTTAAGGAATTCTTTGGAATGGTGGCATCTGATTCAATTAGTGGTGACCTTGAAATCCAAGCTTGGATTTTCTTCATGTTCCATTGTTGTTTCACCTACACTCCGAATCAACTTTCCCTGCGACCAGCTGTACAGGTTATCATTTTTCTTCCGTTACCGCCATTTGAATACCTTATTCTGTGCCATGCCTCGGTACCAACTTTTTAATCACTTCTATTACGCTCCTCCACCTTCTACTGGCCCTTATAAAGGCATCAACGCGTTTGCAACTGTTCATTTTGAAGTAACTCTTCCAAAATATCACAATTAATTTTGGTGTGAGAATTGATTGTTAACTTGAATTTATCTGTGCAGAGTGAAAGTAAGCTCTCAGTTGAGCTTTCTAGTAATTGAAGGTTGGTTGCAAATATCAACAGTATGACACATGTGCCATTCAAACTATGAGACGCCAAGCGGAAGAACAAACAAACTTTAGTACCTTCGTCGAACATGCTATTTTCACTTCTCCTTCTAAGTTCTCGGTTATCATGTTAATATTCCTCATCTCCAGGTTATTTCTCATGGGGCAGTCTCACTCGAATCTCATGTTTTTGTCTCCAAGTTTCGCACCCATTTTTTTTCACATTACTATCCCACCCAAAATCCACCAATTCACCAAAACCACAAAAGCTCATTTCACCAAATAACCATTGCACGAAACAGCCAATTTAGATTCCTTCTCCACAGTTTACTCCTCTCCCTTGCCCTCCAAATCTCCCTCCACCTCCTCCTCCATCATCGCGTCACGTGACCTCGCAACCTGTGTGCCAATTTCCATGAAAAAAACTTCACCATCAAACCTTTCCCACACCATCATGTCTGACAATTACATGCACTTGGTGCGTCCCAATGTGACTGCTCCTGCGGCACCTTCCAACGCCAGCCCAGTCGGCGTGAAAATCCACCACTCCGCGCTTTTCTCCATCTTGGAAATCGTGTCCAAACAAGCCCTTGATGGAAACAAGAGAATCATTGGAACATTGCTCGGAGTCAGATCCGACGATGGTGCCAACGTCGAAATCAGAGCCGCTTACCCTGTGCCCTGTCTGGAGACCGGAGACTCCATCTCCATCGAGGAACACACCCACAAAACCTTGTACCAGTTATATAAGAAAGCTCACGCCAAAGAGTATGTTTTGGGATGGTTTGATTCTGCCACCAAGATCGATGGATCCACGGGGTTGATCCACGACTTCTACTCGAAGGGTGTCGACAGAGCGTACCCCTACCCAGCCATTTACTTGAATGTTCGTTTCTTGAATGGCGACAACATCGAGTTCCCCAAGTTGGTCACATATATTGGCGCTGCCATCGGCAAGGCCGCTAGTCTCCAGAAGATCGGATGGAAGACCACTGCCACCACCAACTCCTACATTTTCTCCCCCATTCCACACCAAGTTGTGTCGAGCACAGTCACGGAAAAGTTCATGTTGAACAAGGTGAGCGAGACGCCTTCGAGCAAGAACAATGTTGTTGATCTTGAGAGCGAGCAGTTGCTGACACTCTCGCGTGAGATTGGCGCCGTCACCAAGAACATCGACTACTTGTTGGAGCACATCAGCCGCATCTCCACTCTGGATGCCGACAACGACTTGTTGAGAACGTTGAGCAATACCTTGTTGAACAAGCCCACCATTTTGTCCGACTTGGACGCATTGAGAAAGCATTTCCAGGACCACAACCAGGATATCATTATGATTGAGTTTTTGACGAGAGCAGTGAAGGAGCAGATTGAGTTGAGTGCACGGTTGTCTGGGGAGGCGGAGAAGAAGATTGCATGAACGGGAAGTAGTAATTAGAATCCATGAGAGGATGTTGTAGTAGAAACTGGAGAACAGGAAAGTAGAGATTATAGAGGACTAAGAGAGAATCCCTAGAATTGAGGACTGAGGGAGAATCGATACAATTGAGGATTGAAAAAGAATCGACAGAATTGAGAATCGAATTAGAATCTAAATGATATTGTGGAAATAGATCAAGAAAAGAAAATAGCTTACACGTAAGATCGATGATCGTTTAGTAGTCATGATCTTCATCGAATATCGGACACTAACAGCAACGCGATCATGGGGTCGAAAGTGAATCATTGATAAACACTACCTCCATAAATATCTATTATGGAAAATGAAATGGTGGGGTCTAGAATTGCACTGATAGTGATCAAATTAGTAGACAGTGAGAATGGGGCAATAGAATATTGACAAGAATTCACTATCTCAACTTACAGTATTGTTGGTGTCGGAAATGAGCCGATAGTAGTTGACAACAACGTGCTTTTTTAACCACGGTAATCTCCAACAGACAACCCTACATTCCGTTGGCGGAATATTTTCTCACACAACATCTCTCGTCCACAATAGTGGTTGGGTGACGCATCCGACCCAACTAAGATGTTGTCTCAACTTTTGGAACATCTACGGTGATCGATCCAAAACCGATTATGCTTACAAACCGCACATAGCTATGCTTACAAAACGCAGATCAGAGAACAAATATCCACTATCTCTACACCAAGTAACTCTAGACTATCCCCGTCGTCCTGATAGTTGACCTTCTTGATAGTCGTTTCATGGTAGTCAATTCCATAGGAACCTTCACCTTGTATTTCATTCATAGAGCTCGCTAAACCCAATTCTGCGTATTTCCACCCAATCTCCGGTATGGCAAGATTCCGTCGCCACTATCGGAGTTTACCCAAAGTTTTCGGTACGAGTCCGAGATCAAAATTCCCGCGCCTCAACCGCAGCACACAATTGCCAGTATTGAGCATCTACGAAACAACCAGCGAAGAGATCAATGAGACAACATCGATTAGCAAACCCTCCTCTGCGTCTAGACTCCGAATTTAAAAAAAAAAAAACTCCATCTGGTTGCCCATGGTGAACCATCACCTTTCACGGGCTTATCTTCATGTGCAGGTGGGGTCCAAGTGGGTGCAATATATAATGTGAGCGATTTGCCCCGAAGATCACCAAACAATGCTGGATATAAATTACTTAGGAAAGCTTTCAAGAGAGGAAACCATCGACATCTTGGAGCGGAGACAGGAGGCAACGGTTCTACGGTACATCCGCCAAATGTCTACTCTCCACGAAAATGGCCAGTTGGATGAGTTGTGGTTGCAACAAGATTGGCAAGACGAACACCACATGGACTTTTCCCATTTAAATAATATGGAGATTGCTAGCATTATGGCTGACGAGCAGAAGAAAATTGAGTGGCGACTCCAGCGGCAGATGGCTGCATTGAGGGGACATGGCAGAAGTGTTCTAGACTACAAGAGTGGTTGACTACATTGGAAAAAAGCAAAAGCATTGGGATATATGGATAGGGAATAATTTTACATTTGTTTTCGATAATCACACTTCTCGGCTCCACAGATAGGGCCGAGGTAGATTGTGTAGTGAAACTGATTTGTAGCGATGGTGGACTGGTTGGATGTATCAATCGTGGGAGATAAGCAACAACTTTCATACAGAACAAGGTACAGTACTCTAGCGGGCCCAGACGCTTCTGTAACAATGAGAAATATATCGGAATGGAAGAAAAGAAATGGATGCTTCAAAGATCGTCCTATATTTTATCGTTGTTGTGTGATAAGAGGTTCTTGCTCCAGGGCTTCAGCATGTACGGCAACAGTAGAGAAATGGATGTTACGAAACTATTGTCTTTTGCAAAGGCAGATGTGAAGAATAAGGAGAAATGTAGTGGGGTATTTCCGAAGTTTGTCCAAAAAGTTGCCTCCAAATCGAATCTACGAGTTGTCAATTCGAACGTTCGGTGGATCAAGAATCGTACTGAGTGCCCTGAATGAGAAGTAACAACATTCTACCTGGGGACTTCGCTTGTGCCCTCATCGTAGTACATTTATACTGGTTCCTCAATTGATTTTGTCTTATCCCTTTTATATTTATTATCTCCCTCTGTTCTCATTTCCCTCTTCCCTCATTTTCCTCTTCCCTCATTTTCGCTCTCCCTCACTTTTCTCGCGACTTTCATTTTGCACCCACCATCTTCTTCCCAACCAATCCCAATTTCTCCCCATGAAACCCCAATTTTCCCTCGTAAATTGCCTTGTTTCGTCGGCCTCGGCTTACGCCATAATGACCAATTCCACCTTTTTCTCGCCATCTGTGGCCGCCCTCCAAACTCTCCCCACTCTTCCATTTCCCCAATGGCTCACTGACTTCACCGGTCTCCACGAGTGGCCCGGAATGGATCCACCCTACATCAAACTCGACTTTATCAACTTCGACTCTGGTAATCCCGATCTGGACTCCTGGATCCATCTGCTTGGAGAATGTTCCCCCGGTCTTAACAATCCTGATACTTGCTCGTTTGATTGTTACAATTGTGTCGCTGCCGATGATGTCTACACTTGTCCCGTACTCAGCCAATCGTTTGATGACGGCCCTTCGCCATTCACTCCAATGTTAACCAACGTCTTGAGGTCCAAATCTACTTTCTTCACTATTGGTGTAAATGTCGTTCGGTATCCACAAATCTACATCGACACTGCTTCCCAGGGCCATATCATGGGCTGCCATACATGGTCTCACAAGTTTCTTCCTTCGCTCACAAACGAAGAGGTGGTGGCGCAAATCGAATGGTCTATATGGGCCATGAATGCCACCTACGGCCATCTCCCCAAGTGGTTCCGTCCACCTTATGGAGGAATCGATAACCGTATTCGGCATATTCTCCGTCAGTTTGGTATGCAAGCGGCAATGTGGGACTACGACACTACCGATTGGCGATTTGCTTCGGATCCGTCGCTTGTAGAGGAGGAAGTGCATTCCCGATTAGACCAGTTCATCAACAACCGGGGTATGACAGGGTTAATTCTTGAGCATGATAGTGTGGAGAAGACCGTGAATATGGCCATAAGGATCCAGGATCAGATTGGGGGAGATCAATTAACGGTTCCACAATGTATTGGTGGAATCAACTATATCAAGGAGTTTCCCCGGCCCGAGATTCTGTAATTTGTGGTTGAGGTGCGGTTCTGATTTCGCAGCCAGAATGAACATGTGATGAAAGTTGTTCAAAAGGCGAGATACAAATTGGCTATTGTTATGATATCAGATATTATGTTTGTGTATGTTAGAGCCTTAACCCTATACCACCGAATAAAATGAATCTAGATGCTGCTGTTTTTGGCTGAGAAACACTAACCTATAAAGTATAGAACACCCAACATTGAAACAAGGAACAGATCATAATTTCAACATCGGAGATCCAAATAAGTACCATTCTTTCTGATTTCCAATTTGATATGATTAGCTATTTTTCTGAATTTCACCCATCAGATCCCCAAAACACGGATTTAGCCAACTACCCTAATGTCGGAGGTACGGGTGTCCAACTCTCATTTTCCAACGGTAGCCATACTTCTAAACTCCAATTGACTCCTTCAATCACTTGCTCGTTACGTATGTATGGCTCTTATCCTATGTTCCGGTCGCGAACATGCGCGTCTTTCATGACTTCCAGTCATGTCTCCGGAATCACAATTGGTGACGGACGTCGCGTGACTCGATCTCTGTTTTCCATGTCCAACCAGCTCTGACTTCGTCAAGGGCCACGAATAGCAAGCCCCTGTTCGGTTTTTTAACAGCATTAGGTTTCTAAGAAAAACCAGTACCTCCCTAAGGAATGGACCTTCGACGGTATTCAAGAAAGTTGATGTGGTATGGCGTAGAGGCTGCGGAGGAGTAGATTAGGTGTGATTTGGGTCAGTATTCAGGGATGTTATCGACCGAGAATTGCATGGCGCTGGAGCTGTGATTTGACGAGAAATCGTAATTCCTTTGGAAGCACAATCCTTGATGAGAACAATTCCTCGAAATGTGCAATTCTCAACCTCTGGATCAGAGTGTGGGCTCGGGCCACCAAAGAAACCTTTCTAATAATCCAGAGTTGGCGCTCCGGCACATCCAGATAGAAATGTCCAGGTCTGTTGGCCTAAAGAACAACTGTCTACTCTAATGAAGAAATAAAACTACGAGGCAACCAGTTTGCAAGAGGTGGTCCTGGAATTGCCCTCAATGCTGTATCCGTCAACGAATACCGCTCTTCCCGAAATGAGCAATTTCCAGGTTTTCACTTTTGCTTTCCGACGCTTTCGTTTTTCTAAAATATGGGCTTGCCCTGCCGAAAGCTGATGTGCGGGCCGATTATTCTTGCTATTCAACTGCCATACTTAAGAGTTGCAAGGGCATGGTAGACGAGGTCAAATCGAGTTGAACTGGAATATGCCGGGATCATCCCTATAGACTGGATGTATCTAATACCCACCAATTTTCGGTATTTTGGCGCACCCACTGGATCCAGTTGCGATGGACGATGCCAGATTACTGGAGACTTACTGAGAATTTGGGCCAGACGATTTGCGCATGGGATTGGCATGAGATTGAAGAGATAGAGCAACTTTGATGAGTCCTTTCGTTTGGTACGTATGCAATTTGTCCTCCGATTGCTTGATATTAACACGATGCTTATGTCCATTACTTTGGAGATAACATCACCAGGATTAGTGAAACGAAGTAGTTTACTTTGGTGCGTTCTTTCATTCGATTGTTTTTTTGTTTTCGAAGTATTTTTTTCAATCTCTCCATATTATTTTTTCCGATTTTATAATCTTTTTTGATCACTATTCATTGTGTAATAGTAAAGAGAAATATTGCACATTCTATACATATTGTGGTGGTTATAGTGGACGACTCGTAGTGTTCGCATCCATGCCATTTCTAGTTAGGGTATATGTTTTCATTTTCTCCCCCCGAATGTTCGATTGAACCACTTTGATTTTCCACAGAGAGCCGGAGTTGATCAACTGATACGAGCCCGGTACTCGATCTGGATTTGGGGTTGCCACTACACAACTAAAGAGTATGCATATTGTGAGGATATGCTTGCACCAGATTATGTCACTTTGTTCTTAACGCCGACGCAAGGGGAATGTCTCCGTCTCTCTGCGTTTACGTTGATACTACATTCCGAGGGTAAGTTTTCCTATTCCGCATTGATTGTTCCTACCTTTGACAATGTAGATTAACTACTCTGTAATAGATTGTGGAGACAATCAGTGTCAACTGCATTATTCCACTTTTAATGACTCTGTACCTTTCCTCTTAACTATTTAGCCGCTTCACGCGCTCTTTCGTATAGAACTAAGAATCTGGTTTTCGTTAACCTGCTACACAATAATCATAGGTACTCCGCATCATGCGAGATAACATTTGAATTGCATGGCCACCCAGGCAGTAGGTGGTTTATGGATCAGGTTACCACTACGCTGGTTGAATCGGTTAGAAATGGGTGTTCTTGAAGGCACGCTAGTGGGACTTGTCATCTGAGTTTAAAATCAACAACGTGAATTGGACAGAAAAATAGCACAATATATATCATTCTTACTGGCTGAACCAGAACCTGAATTGGAGCCGATAAACAAACAAGACGCTTCTTGGCGTGGGTCCCCGCTATCCAGTTTCAGGTGACATAAATGCAAGGTTGCAATAAAGTGAAGAGTATAAAGATGCAGGTGTCGCCGTTCATTAGAGTTAGCCGTTCCGAGGTGTCAGAGTTTAATGAGATTTTGCCGACCTAGGTGGGGGACCATCGCCAGTGGAGGTTGATAACAAGTTGAATTACCCCGGCCAGATGTTTGGAATTTTGCCTAGTGTCTTAGTATCGTGGCTCAATTATCGAACATTCTATTAGTGCCCAATTGGTACATAGACGACGCTAGCATTCGAGAAGAACTAGAAATCTGACCTTGAACTTCTGGAACAATCTGCACGAACTTTTATTTTGAATTTCCACTTCAGAGCACTTCTTCTGGAACACGAACTGCGAGGTCCATTGCAGTTCCGGGGGTATGAGCGTGGTTGGATGCCGAACTCCGGCAAAAGCACCACGCTGTTGTAAATGCACTATTGCATGTAGAAGCAGAGATTAGAGATGTACAAGACTAACCTTATTGAACAACCCTGGAAGCAAGTGAAGGGTCGAAGAAAAAATATAAAGCCACATGTGCAAAACATGACACTCTCATAGTAGGAGCCACTAAGGGAGGTACAGAATTCCATGCTTTAGCAAAAAAGTACTTCTTACAGAATATTAACCTTGGGAACTGCAAATGCGTTTCGTTTCCCCGCTAATGGATATTACAGATCCTATCACAAGCGGATTTATCCAAACTTCACAATAGGTTCTCCTTTCCAGTCAGGAACATACTTTGGGTGGTTCCCGTGATGGGTAACTAAAGTCATTGCCCCACTTGCGAGGTAATTCATTTTTAGCCTAGGTCCAGCCGTTATTATGGCCGCTACATCCAGCCGAATATTTCACATCTCGTATCCGCCACTATGCTATTCTCTCAGGATATGATCTCTTAGTGTTCTAAGCAATAAGGCCTTGTGGAAGATGCCCTCCCCATTGAATTATTCATCACGTGCAACACGCATCATGCAAATGCAAGGCAGAGGGCACCACCCTACAGTGCGCATGCGCATACATATTGTTCCATGTATAAATGTATCACCCTCCTGTGCCGCAGTGAGGCTCATGTGAGAGCCCAAAAAAGCAGCGGAGTGATACCGGACAATATTCGTAACTTGGAAATTGCACTGAGCATACAGAAAACAGCCCAGCTGTGCATGGTCGGAATTTTTTTTCTCATCTCACCTCACCATCGGTGAGGAGTTCCGGGGGTTGCCTTCCTCGGAATATACCCGCCCTCAACCTCAGGGTTTATCTAGGCTACTGCACTTCACTACCTCGGTACTTTAATCATATTCGGCTATGGCCAGGCTTGAAAATATTTCGTTATCCACACTAGCTTTAATTCTACGTGGTCTGTCCCTGTTCATGGCTTCCTGTACATTGTATACCCTGATCTCCTCTCCCCCGTACTCTACTTCGGTCTCTATACTATTATGATATTAATACACAATGTGAAGCATTCAGTCTTAGACAATCACACACTTGATTCCACACAGGTTCTCCTCCTTCTCAACAGCAGGTGCTGAAACAGCCCTTTGCACTTTCTTCTCAGCAGCAGCTGGAGGAGTAGATTCTTCCACAGAATCTGAAACTGATTCGGACACCATTTCCGTCTTCTCGGCGATGGTAGAGTCATCAGAATCAACAAATCTGATGGCACTTTCGGCAAAACTCTGGCCCTGAATAGTGGCAATGGTCTTTTCCAACTCGGAAGGAAGTCTAGAGCCGTCAGCAGCAGCAAAAGTCACCGCACCATAAGGAGTACCTCCGTGGACCTCCGACATGTCTGTGAGTTGGGCAAATGCCTTGGCGTACCCCAATGGGATGTAGATCAAGCCGTGATGAGCAACGTATGAGAAAAAGTTTCTAAATGGAGTCTCCTGGGCTCCACCTGGAGAGCTCACCGAAGTGAAGAGGGAAACTGGCTTTCCATGTAAGGCACCAGAGGCCCACAAACCTCCAGTGGTGCCCAAAAAGTCGACAAACTGGGCAGGCAAAGTACCGAATCTCGTTGGATATCCAAAAACAAATGCGTCGTACGAGGTCAACGTATCCAAAGTGGCCACTGGGTAGGCTGGCTTTGCTGGAGCATGCATCTTTGCCAAAACCTCTGGCGACAATGTCTCTGGAACTTGGAAAATGTCCACCTTTGAAGCCTTTCCAGACTTCTCGACACCGGCCTTGATGGCCTCGGCCATCGTGGTGATGTGGCCGTAGGTGGAATAATAGATGATAGCCACTTTCATTCTTGGTGCGACGATGAGAGAGGGAAAAGCTGTAGCGACAGGGAACAGCGACAGCTTATATGAAAGAAATGAGGTGTGTGTCAAAGACAGAGGCGCAGGAACAAATGAGGTGATTTCGCCCAAGATTTGTCAGAACGCAACATTTATAAATGCTGATAAATTGGGTTCAGCGTTAGGTGGATGCCTTCATAGGAAATTACTAAAGGTGGGGGGGACTCTGCAGGAGAAATTACCGGTGCCGAGCTATGTGCCGGATATTATGCAATGTGCAGTCCCCATTTGACCAATTTCGCGTTTCGGTATTGTTCTTTCGCACCGGTTACTATTCAATTACTAAAGACTATGCACTCTCTACATGGCGGCTACTTGGGCAATTTGTCAACCCTGATAGTATAAAGACTGTTCCACCTCACCGGATATTCCTTTCTCTATCATCACAAACAATCACTACAATCACAATGGCTCCAAAAGTTGCAATCATCATCTACTCTATGTACCACCATGTGGCTACTATGGCCGAGGCAGCCAAGAAGGGTGTCGAGGCTGCTGGAGGTTCTGCTGACATCTACCAGGTTCCAGAGACTTTGTCCCAGGAAGTTTTGGCCAAGATGCATGCTCCAGCAAAGCCAGACTACCCAATCGCCACCTTGGAGACTTTGACTTCTTACGACGCTTTCTTGTTCGGTGTCCCAACCAGATTCGGTAACTACCCTGCCCAGTGGAAGGCATTCTGGGACTCTACTGGAGGTTTGTGGGCTTCCGGTGCTTTGCACGGTAAGGCTGCCGGTTTCTTTGTTTCTACTGGTACTCCAGGTGGAGGACAGGAGACCACTATCGTGAACGCTTTGTCGGTGTTGGTTCACCACGGTATTATCTACATTCCATTGGGTTACGCCAAGGCTTTCGGTCAGATCACCAAGTTGGATGAGGTTCACGGTTCTTCGCCATACGGTGCTGGTTCTTTTGCTGGTGCTGACGGTTCTAGACAGCCATCTGCTTTGGAGTTGGAGATTGCTGAGATCCAGGGTAAGGCATTCTACGAGACCATCCAGAAGTTTTAGGGGACTGATGAGCATATAGAGAAATAGAAATGGAGCATAATCTTGAGAGATGGTAGTATTAGCTGAGGTATTAGCATGAGATGAGGTAAGTTCCGGAAAGTCTGTGTGTGATCTTTCGAGATCGAGAGGGAAGGCACAGGAGCAACACAGTAGAATGGGTACTTCGGGTGCTTGGGTTGGTTAAGGTGCTCATGATGAGAACACCAGCTCCTCAAATTGACTACTAAAGGTACTTCAAATGAATAATTGTGCTTTTTGCTTGAGATGGTCGGGTCTCCTAGCATGCTATGGCAATTCGTAAGAAATGCAAATATAGTCTGATCCATATTAATAATAACAATCCACATTAGTGTAGCTTCACATCAAAAAATATGCAGTCAGTTTCTATTCAGGAATAGACTTCTTCCTGGACCATTGATTTGCTCGACAAAATAAAAGTAACTATTCCTTGGTAATGTTGACTAAGGCTCATCTCCGCAGTCAACCCCACTGCCCGCACAGAACCTTATGTTGCTCTTTGAGAATACTCCTATTGAGCCAGAATATCTCCCACGGAACAAAAAAAACCTCATTGCCGCATCCCAGAACTCCCGTATTAGCCCACAGTCCGCAGATTCACGTTGTCCCACAATTTGCAAGATTGCATTTATTGAGTGTCAAGTGTCAATAGTCAAAGTGGACCACTCTGATTCCCTATTTCGAGCCCTGTCCTATACCCCCCCATGCAAGCCCCTACCGTACACAAGCATTTCACGACACTATATATTGAGGTGGAGGTCCGTTTTTAGATCTCCACGAATTTGGAATCGATCCACTATGGCAAAAACTGCAATTATCATTTACTCTTTGTACCACCACATCGCCACCATGGCCGAGTCCGTCAAGGCAGGCGTGGAGGCTGCTGGAGGTTCTGCTGACATCTTCCAAGTTCCAGAGACCTTGTCCCAGGAAGTTTTGACCAAAATGCACGCTCCAGCAAAGCCAGACTACCCAATTGCAACCAACGCTACCTTGGAGGAGTACGACACCTTCATTTTTGGTGTTCCCACCAGATACGGTAACTTTCCTGCGCAATGGAAGGCATTCTGGGACGCAACCGGAGGTTTGTGGGTCAAGGGTGCCTTGCAGGGCAAGCTTGCCTCGGTTTTCGTGTCGACCGGAACTCCCGGTGGTGGCCAGGAGGCTACTGTTATCAACACCTTGTCGACGTTGACTCACCACGGTATCATTTTCGTTCCATTGGGTTACGGAGTGGCATTCCCACTTTTGACCAACTTGGAGGAGGTGCACGGATCCTCTCCATGGGGTGCAGGAACTTTTGCTGGAGCAGATGGTTCGAGACAGCCCACTGACTTGGAGAAGAAGATTGCTTTCACCCAGGGTGAGTACTTTGCCAAGACCGTCCAGAGATTGAAGTAGGAATTCTAGGAAAGGATATTTGAAGAGTGTAGGATCGTAGGGAGGGGAAATATCAACTCAGGAGTGAAATGGAGGTATTGAGAAGATGCGGAACCTTCGCTACAAACTATTAAGATTGCAAGGTGTAAGGAGTTGTGGAGGTGTGAAGTGTGGAATCCAATGTGCAAGAGAATAAAGTCATCCAAAAACGATAGACACTGGCAAGTAAATGACTTGCAACCAAGGGATTGCCGAGAATGTGTTCACATTCCGGCTGCTGCAGCGTCCGGTAATGCAAGTAACAATCGTACTGTGGCTGCACATCTAGTATTGCCTAGCTGCAAATCACGGCGTCGTAAATTCTATACATCTTGCCCACCTGCAGTCTGGGCCATGGTCTTGCAATCGATACCCTATCATCATCTATTTTACTATTTTACTCTAACGTCTATGGAGAGATCCGATCCACCCGCCACTCGTCCGCCACATCCTCTCTGGTGTAGGTGAGTCTGTCATGCAACCGGCTCATTCCGCCCTGCCAAAACTCTACCTCCAATGGAACAATGCGGACACCACCCCAGTAGTCCGGACATGGAATCTCGTCGTCGGCCAAATCCTTGAATTGCTCCTCGTATTTCTTGTAGAGCGTATCCAAATCTTCTCTCGACTGGATCACCTGCGACTGCGGCGATGCCCATGCTCCGATCTTAGACCCGCGAGGTCTGGTGTTGAAATACCGAATTGATGTTTCTCTGGAAACTTTCTCCATCACACCCTCTACACGCACCTGTCGCTGGATATGTGGCCAGAAAAAGTTGAGACAAGCGAACTTGTTGGACTCCATGTCCTTGGCCTTCTTCAGCTGGTCCCAGTTGGAGTAAATGATAAAACCATGGGAATCCAACTCTTTCAACAACACCACCCGCGACGAAACACGACCCGAGGGTAACCGGGCGGTAGAGAAGGTGACACTTTCCGGAATGGCCACCAGGTTGTCGGGGAGTGTGGATCTTGCATCGTCAAACCACTTATGGAACTGCTCGATAGGGCTGGAACTGACGTCAGTTTCGTTCAAGTGACCTTTCTCATACTGGTAGGTGGGAGGAGCAAAGATGATAGGTTTTTCAATGGCCATTTTGTCACGATCCGATGGGAAGAAGATGTTGAAAGTGGGACAATTGGGTGAGATGATTCATGTCAGTGCAGGAGAGATTAGTCACAGGTGATACCAAGATGTGAAATCCATCATGGTGTTTGAGCCTTTGGGGGTGGGGTAAGTGTTTTATTTGAGTGAGTTGGTAAAGCTCTAGATTACATGTGGGTAGAAGAAATAAAATGTCATTGTTGAAGATTGCTTAAAATTGCGAGTCAGTTATGTATGGTGAGTAGATTCGGAAAAAAGGTAGGTTTGGTGTCGGCTATCAGGTAGGAGTCAGTTGGTTGATTGTAAGAGGTATTGAAGGAGCTTCGAAGGGCTACCATAGGATGGTTCGAAATAAGCTGCAATTTTATCAACAGATGAGAAGTTCGAACGGGTATCTGGCGGCATTTTCCTATTTGAGAAAGTACCTGAAAGATGAACGTACTCACAGGGTACAACAGTCCTCAACAATAAGAAAGGGAGCAGAATGAAGAGAATACATCGTTAAGATGTAGATACTGAAAAAAATATGATGGGTGAATCGAACTTGTTGATATTCTGAAATTGGGCGATAGAATAGGTAAGCATTGGCGATCACGGAGAGAACATGACCCATGGCATCAGTTATGGATTAGTATTTTGGAAAAGTATTATCGAAAGATTATGTCGATTAATTGCATCGGCATGTTTTTGGATTGAATTAGATGTATGATTTGATCGGATGGAATAGGTGCGTGCAGAGGTGGGAGTCAACATTAGTTCGATTACTGGTCCATGCAATTCTTATCCTGCTCATGCTCATCAAGTTCATTCCCATTATTTCATTACTTCGTCTATTTGAGGAAAAATTGTGGTCAACTCTGAACATGTGTCTTCCACAAAAGCCAATCAACAACCAAACTAGCAACAAAATGTATCATTTCTCTCTCAAACTACTCAAAGTCTCCATCAAATCCAAAAGCAAAACTGCTCTCGTTGGTTAACTGCGTCCAGACCTCGCTCTTCCCAGTCGTCTTAGCATGCTCCAGCCTCTCTATCTTCGCCAACTCCTCTAGACTCTTCTCCAACTGCTCTTCCTTTCCGTTCAAAATCAACAACTTCTTGAAAAGCTCAAACACCGGCATAGGAGGAAGCTGCGACGACATGATCTCTCCACAATCTTCCGTCTGCAAGTATTCTTGCAAGTTCAACTGGTCAAACTTGTTAGCGTAAAGCGACATCTTCTCCATATCTTCATCACCGCTGTTCTTAAAATTGGCCATGATCTCTTGCAATCTCTGCTTCACCTCTAACGGACGAAATCCTGAAAGTTGGTTCCGTTTGTTCTTGAGAAAGTGGAGAGCATTCGCCAACTTCACCTCGGGAACAAAATTCTGTGTAAGTGCCACGCTGTCGTCAAGATTGATCACCATATGCCACCATCCACTGGGAACATACATACACTCGCCAGGAAATGTGATTCCAATCTGCGCTTCTGGCAATGTGGCCGCCTCGTTGTAGAATCCAGAAAGAACCCACTCTGCGATTCCAACGGGAGAAGTCACCTCGCTTTCTTCCTCATCGGTGGAAACTCCCGGAGGTGTTATTCCTGGAGGAAACATCACCCACACCTTTCTACCACTAAGAGCTGCGTTCCATGCCGAAGTGTAATTTGGGTCCTTGTGGAAAGTGGACCCAGAACGTTTAGATCCAATGATGAGCCATGCGTGGTCCGGTCTGCAATGCTGAAAGAGTGTGAAGAGGTCTTGCTGAAATAGCTGAGGCACATCGTACTCTTTCTGGAGTGTTTTCATGGCGTTGCTGCTGCAATCAAAAAGATAAAGCGGACTTTCGTCGCAGTTATTGGCCAAGTACTCTGAGTAGAGAGAAAGTGGCCACTGCACAGCCTCCTGGCGGAATTTGACGGAGGAGAATCGCTCAAGAAGCGACTTCAAATCCCACTGGGGCCATCTGGACTTGTTTGAGTTCACTAAAATGAACGGTTCTTTGTTCCATTTGGAGTCGAAGTCTGCTTGCGTTAAGGATGATTCAGAAAGACGAGGAATATGGCCACCAGGTATAGTAGGCATGGGCATTTTGTGTTCTAGATTCTTCATGCATGTATCCCTGTACTCCTTCTCATCTTGAATCAAGTCATGGAACAATTTATCGTAGTCTATCTGCGAGCATTGGAATGGACGGTAAAGAACGTCTGAACATAGCAAATTTCCAGGAAGTTTCAAATTGGCCAGATCCTCTGGAGCTATTTCGAGCACACTGAGTCGCCATGAGCCCCTCCACTTCAACGGAGGTGCTTCCTTGCCAAGTTTTTCCAACTTTTGCACTTTCGCAGTGTAATGCAGCTTCCACAAGTCCTCGTCGAAGAGATAAGCGTAGAGAACACGCGAAGTGTGCGCTAGAGCCAAGAGCGACTTGCTGTCGTCGACAAAACCAAGGATTTCCATGAAAAGCTCTTCGCTAAGTATGGAGAAGTACCCCATCTGGCTGTTTCTGGAAAGTCCGTCTGATTTCTCAGCAAAGTAGGCATTTCCCAGGGGACGAACATTCAACGGATGACTTCCGGTTGTAGTGGACACATCAATGACTCTGAAGGTTTTGGTTTTCCTTTTTTTGTGTGGAGGTTGAACGTTTGATGGCATTGAAGGTGCGATGAGATGAGATATTAGGAGGTAGGAGGTAGGATTCGGGCCACCACAAATTTGGAATGTTCAAAGAATAGATGCCTGATTGCAAACGTGTATGTTAGCAAGCAATAGATAGAAAGAAGGTGAAGTTCAGAAGTTCGAGTTGTAGTAAGCACTTTTTTTTTCTGATTTCGCAACCATCAGATGGAATCTACAGGTGAACCACGGAAGAATGAGAATCTTGAGAACAAGAAGTTAGATAAGGAGAAAAACTAGGCAATCCGAAAGCAAACGAATCAGATAGAAACAAACAAGAATCAGAGAATATAAGGATTAGCAATGGGGGAACGCATGTAACCATTCTATCAATCCCATCCAGAAACACCTACAGTCATACCCCGAAGTATGCTCTATTTACAAGTCTATTTGCTCTTCTTCACCTGATCGCGCTGATACATCAATGGCTCCTCTCTTTGTGGAATCCAGTCCTTCTTCCTCAAACGGTGTTCATAGTCACGCATGTACTTTCCAGGATAAATAATCTTCTCATCCACGGGGTCCAAATTGGACTGGGGAGCCACCGACTCACCCAAAAGGGCTCTCTTCTTCTCCTTCAAAAACGACCGGATTTCGGCGAAGCAGTGCATGCACATGAAATGAGATCTCTTGACATGGCCACATGCGGGACATCTTCCCAAATTCTCCAAATTCTTGATTTGCTTGTCGCCTGGAGCATACAACTTTTCTCTCGTTCTGCGGTGGGATGGTCTCTTCTTGGGCACGGCCCTTAAAATTATTCCGTTGTCGATCATAAACGGAGGAATTCCACCATCCAAGTGTTTCTTCAAGTCTTGTAGGTTTTTTATGTGTTTGGCGGCCACTTGAGGCAAAAAGTCGGTGATTTTTGGCAAGCGGGGTAAAGCGACCGAGACAAATGCGCCGGAGAAGGCAGACAGCCCGGAGAAGCCGCCGAATCTGAGAGCCAAGGACATGGTTGTGGGTTGGAGGATTGGAGATTTTTTTTTCTTAAGTTGGAGCGAGCACGTGAGCGGTCACGTGGACAACAAGTCCATGGGAAGCAACAGTCTACAACACCAGGAGATAACGGAGTTAGCAATGGAATTAATCACATATGGCACAATCGTATCAAGTAAAATGGCATATCTCCAGAGTGTATGTTTTTGTGTTGTTGATGGTCAATCAATGGCAGACTGACATTCAAGAACCATGGCCATTTTTTATTAGCCAATCACAACCACAGCGTCCAAGCGAAAGAAACATAAAATATCTTCCAGCTTCTACTCAAATTCCCTTGATCCATACCTCTTTCCCATCCACCTGGTCCTCCTCCTCCCACCATTTCCATTCTAGTCACGTGCTGTCCCACACAAGTATGCGTTCGTGTCTGCACCAAACGCGTAGTTGGCCACATACCAAATCATGAAACTTGCAAACCCTAGATCCTCCACAAAATCACCAAACCATGTCCCTTCACATCGACGAGTCCATCGTCCAGCCGCTGAAATATGTCGGGTTCGACACCATTACCTCGCAGATCGAAAACAGATTGTTGAAGCGCGGATTCCAATTCAATATCATGGTGGTGGGAAGATCAGGATTGGGCAAAACAACTCTAGTCAACTCGTTGTTTTCGTCGCGGTTGGCAGCTACGCTGGGCCGCCGGTCTCCCGAGGAGCCCACCGAAAAGACCACCGAGATTAAAGTCCACTCGCATGTGTTGGTGGAGAATAATGTTCGGTTGACTGTCAACGTGATTGATACTCCAGGATTTGGCGACCAAATCAATAACGAGAAGTGCTGGGACCCGTTGGTCAAGTATGTCAAGGAGCAGCACTCGCAGTACTTGCGGAAGGAGTTAACTGCCCAGAGGGAAAGACATATTCCTGATACAAGAGTACACTGTATCTTGTACTTTATTCCTCCCCACGGAAGCAAGTTGAAGCCATTGGACGCTCAGGCGTTGAAGAAGTTGTCGGAGATTGGTAACGTGGTGCCGGTGATCGCCAAGAGCGACTCATTGACGCTTAACGAGCGCGCTACTTTGAAGCGGGTGTTGCAGAACGAGTTCATCAAACTCAACTTGAACATCTACCCCTACGACAGCGACGAGTTGTTTGACGACGAGAAGCAGTTGAACGAGGACATCAAGCTGTTGATTCCTTTTGCTGTGGCTGGTTCCGAAAGAGAGTTTGAGATCAATGGCGAGTTGGTGAGAGGCAGAAAGTCCAAGTGGGGCGCCATTAACATCGAGGATGTGTCGCAGTGTGAGTTTGTGTTTTTGAGAGACTTCTTGACCAGAACCCACTTGCAAGATTTGATCGAGACCACCTCGTTGGTGCACTACGAGACGTTCAGATCTAAGCAGTTGATTGCCTTGAAGGAGAACGCAACCACAAACAGGCAATCTGTCGCCACTACGAAATCGGTGACTGGCCCTGCTGCTGCCAATGGCGCTGCAGGTGGTGCTTACCACGCTCCGCAGTCGATGGTTTCTGCTGTGTCACAAGCTTCTGCACTTGATTCTTCCACCATCGATACCCAACGTCAAGCAGATGGCAATGGCATTTACTAGGTGAATGATGTAGGAACGGCGGAAAGGCGAAGATTGAGCATTGGGCGATTCTAGAAGGTTTCTGGGCGGTAGAAAGATGACCAGAAGTTAAGTTGACCAGATGAGAAGTTGACCGGAAGAGAAGTTGGCCAGAAGAGAAGTTGACCGGAAGAGAAGTTGGCTAGAAGAGAAGTTGGCCAGAAGATCTGTTTGAAGTGAAGGGTTAGACGTGTTACCACCTTGAGATTACTCAAGCGAGGCTGAAAGTTAGAGTTGATAGTTGATAGCTGTTGTGGATGTCCAGATGTTCGAATCAATATCTGGACAGGTCACACTACTGGTGTCGGATTCCATCTAGGAATCTTCTAAATACGGAATAAAGCAGACGCGGCGAACATGTCTGCGCGATGATTGGAACACTGGCCTATATGCATTATGAAGGGAAAGGGATATGACAAGGGATCACAACTCGAGCATGAGATGGAAAACCTGGTTGGCCAAAAATGATGGAACCCATACAAATCGGTCGATTTTGTTGGCATTCCCCATTTACCCCATCCACACGATGGTTTTTGGGCACTTTCTATGCCCCGCACTCTGCTCCACTCTTCTGGAATGGTGGGGCCCCACCGCCCGGCCTGCACCCAGCAGCATGATCACCTTGACTTATCGAGGTTATGTTTACCTCGCCCTTTCCCTTTCAAAACCACCTTCTTTTCTGCCCGAATCACCAATTGTTCTCTTTTTTACATCCTACCCCAATTCTTTTTACTCATGAAAGCCTACGTCACCCTTTTGACCAGCGAAAGCTATGTGCCTGGGGCACTCACGTTGGCTAAAACCTTAAAGCACTTAAACACAGAACACAAGCTTGTTGTATTGTTAGACCTGTTGGCGATCTCGGGCCATTCGATGGCGTTGATCAACAAGGTGTTCGATGACGTTATTCAGATCAACGACTACAAAATCACCGCCCCGCTTGAGAAAGTTGCCTCCAAATTGGGCAGAGAAGAGCTAGCAGTCACCTACTCCAAAGTTCTCCTCTGGAACTTGGATAAATATGACCAAATCATATATTTGGACGCTGATACATTGCCGTTAAAGAACTTGGACCACTTGTTTGACAAATTTGAGTCGCTGGCCCCAACAGAAATCGTAGCCTCTCCAGATATTGGATGGCCCGACATCTTCAACTCGGGGATGTTTGTGATGAAGCCTAGCAAGTCGGTTTTCGAGAAATTGGTTGCTCATTCCGAGACCCAGGACGCCTCGTTTGATGGCGCCGACCAGGGCTTATTGAACGAGTTCTTCCATCTTCAAGACACCGGCCACACTTGGAAAAGACTTCCATTTGTCTACAACGTGACGCCTTCGGCCCATTACCAGTATAGACCGGCGTTGGCCAGATTCTTTAACGAAATTAACCTTGTGCACTTCATTGGAAGCCAAAAACCGTGGCAAGTCAAGCACGCCGAAAAGGATCCTTTCCACCAGTTGTGGTGGGATAAGTTCAACAGCTTCTATACCGAGGAGTTTGACCGCATCAAGCTTTTGTCTAAGCTTCCAAGCGAAGGATACAACCTCAAAATCACCAAGTTGGTCAACGAATGGGACAAGTCGAACGAGGAGACCTACTTGCCTCATTTGGACCAGTTATCGGTAGGTGACGCAGACAAGTTGTTCCCATGGGAGCACAGAGAGCAAGTGCCTCCTACTCGTGTCTTCGAAAAGGTTGATTTTGATTTGGAAGCAGGCAGTGTGAAGCCCAAGAAGGTGACGCTTGATGAGGTGACGCCCACACCTCTCTCCAAGACTAAGCCATCGAAGGAGAAGTATGACCAATTTACAAACGACACTAAGTTTGATCCTGAAAAGTCTTTGGATGAAGTTGCGCAGCTCCCGCTCAAGATGTTGAGCAAGAAGAAATAGAGGAGGAGTCGCCGGATAGAGATTGGTGTTTTTTTTTTGCTTTTCAATATCGGTCCCCAGAGTGGCCCATGTATGTGTCTATGTATCTTTCCATATATGAATTTTAGTAAACGAAATGCTGGAAGGCACGTTCACATATAGGAAAAACAAGGGCCCAAGTAGTCAACGGCCAACATGAACAGAACTAAAGGCTAAACCATGCATGCGAAGGTATGCCCTCGGAAGTCCAAAAATATCCCAGCGTCAAGACAGAACGTTAACCGTAACCCGGCTCGCATGGACGCTCGGATCGTCTCCACCACAGCCGGGCTCACAGCCGGCTCCCAGCAGGGCTCATAACAGGTAGGGGTGTCGTCCCACCTGCACCATTTCAACATTTCTCATTGGTGGCCATACTACTCCGATGGTTTCTCTCCATTGTCTTGCTGACGTCTGTTTGATACCGATTGGTACTGGAACAGCATCTGTTCTGGATGAAGTTGCTGTGATCACCAAATTGGCGCGAGCATCTCCGTTGGAAACCACTCTCCATTCTGCCGGAACTACCATTGCCGGACCGTGGACGGAAGTGATGGAATTGATTGGGCAATTTCACGAGGTTCTTCACGAAAAAGGCGTTGTTCGTATCCAGAGTGATATCCGTGTGGGCACGAGAACAGACAAGTCGCAGAAGCCCCAGGATAAGATCGATGTGGTTGAGGCTAAATTGAAGGAAATGAAATAGAGGTTGATGTAAAGCAAGTTGATGCTTCTTTGTGGGTGCTGGTGAAGGCTGGCCATGAATTAGACCGGAAGACAAACAATCACGAAAGACATTCACTAGGAATACTCACGTACAAATAGACAAGCACGTTGTCAGAATGGATGTAGAGATAGGCGGAATAAGAAGACGATTGATCTGTTTGGAGGGCTGTTTTCTGGGCATAGAGAAAGGCAGAATTTGTTTGCTGAATCCGACTGATGAGGATGTTGGTGATCAATTCTGTTCATTGCTTCTTTGATGATGCCGGTGATTCGGAGGTTCAGTTGGTGAAAATTTCTTGGCAGGTCGTTCAATTGATCATTTTAGTTCGTCGGTTCATTCGGTTGCTTCAATGGTCTGCTTCATTGGTTGTTTCAGTTTGTCATTCCGTTCACTCCGAAAGTTCACAGTTCAGTTATTCATTTCTATGTCATGCACAGTTCCTATAATGCCATCTTCCATGTTGTTCGTTTCATTCCATCATGGTCTGCTATGCACATGTAAATCGGTAATCTTGCAAAGATCCAACCTTCTAAATGGACAATTCGGGACTGGCGTTGTACTTCTTCAAGTAATCGTAGTCCTCTCGTGCCGCCGCCTGTAATAGTCTTTCGGTAATCCTCTTCTCCTTCTGTAATTCAACTACCGTTTCTTCCAGCACCCCCATCGCCGTGGGGTTTTGCCAGAACATCTGACGAGCATGTTCACGACACTCTTCAGGCGAGTAGTTTTTTCCAGTGGCCTTGGAGAGCTCCAGGGCAATGTAACGCCATTTTTCCAACTCCGCCGAATCCAAAAGCTTATGGAGTTCGTCACGGTCTTCGGCAGTCCAGCTCAGGCTATTGTTGTTACCCTGCTGGCCCACGATAACTTGGTAACGATTGCGGGCAGCCAAATAGGACCCGACACCCACCACCTCGGCAATCTCTACCCACGACCGGCCCTCTTTCTTCAACCGCACAATCATCTCATCCTGGCGCTTCGAGAACTTTGACTTTCGTTTCGTGCGTTTGTGAGTGGTGGAAAGCGTCACATCGGGCCGTGTCCATGCTCTCATGAGCGGTGGGACAGGCAACAATTCTTGCAATCGTCCGATAAGTTGTTTCTGAGTGTGTGATCCCCGGTACCCCGGCAAGGGACCGGATATCCCCATGGACGACATGGGAGTGCCAATCTGCGATGCAAGGTGGCTGCCCATTTGCGACGACATGTGGGAGGTGGCAGGCGACGTCATCTGCGAGGGCATCTGGCCCATGCTCAGCGACCCCATTTGGCTACTAATCTGGCTGCCGATGGGGCTGCTCATGTGACTGCTAATTTGTCCGTTGATAACATTGGCCTGCTGACCACCACCCATCTGATTGGCCATATGACCGCCCATCTGGCTGCCCATGCCATTAATGCCGTTAACTCCAGACACTTGCGCCAGCGAGAGCGAATGCATGAGTGACGCTCCATAGGGCGCCAACTGCTGGGTTGATCGCTGCATGTTCGGCACCGATATGTAATTGTTGCCCTCGTACATCTGCTGGTATCCAAACGTCAGGTACTGCGGAGACAGCTGCTGGGTTGACGTCTGAGTCTGATTCAGCAGTTGGCTGCCGCTGTGGTTCAGGGGATAATTCTGCACGAAGTGTACGCTGTTGTGATGCAGGTATCCTGGGTTGAAGTGGCTATTCATGCTCAGGTTTTGGGGGTACATTTGGTTGGAATTCAGTATATACAGCTGCTGGGCCATGGGGGGATTGTATGACCGGGATGGATCCAACTCCTTATTAACGACCCGTTGGTCGTTGAACGTCATCATGGTGGTAGCTGGAAAGTGAATATGAAACGAACGGAAGTTGAAGGAATGGATATGCAAGTGGAAATAACAATGTCGGATAAAATCGTCCACCAAGGAGGGATATGGAGCAAACTTTTGCAATGAAGGGGAAAAAAGAAAACCTAGATCACGTCCGTGGGACAATGGGGATGGTACGGTTTAAGTATCATCGCTATCTCCATGATGTATGAGGCAGGTTTTGGAATGCATGTGTTTCATGCACCCCATGCATGATAGTCTCAAGAGGGCAAATATGCACGGCCTGCGTGACTATACCCAAAATGGCCCCATTCTGCATATAGATGATTCGTGATTCATCTCGAGATGCAACCCCCATTTACGAATTCATTTTACGACAAAGATAGCGTCAGAGCGCCAACTTATGCCGGTCGATTCATGCATACTAGCTTCTAGTTCCCAGCAGGGAAGGAATTGAATCTATCAGTATTTCCGAGGTTGCATGCATCAGTCGGCGAACCGAATGCCCAGTTTAGCTGGATTCTTACATGACACAAAATTGATGTTCGTGCTTCTCCCAAATGACAGAATTCCGGTGGTGATTCTCTTATCAATGTGACTTCCTACTTTCAGATGGCATCTCGATTTCAACTCTGTAGAATCTCCCTTATGGCTGAAGGGCTTGACACCCCATTTGAATGGGTGTTTCCGGTGGAGAGTTTTGTAACATGGATTGGCCGGGAATGGGCATGCCGGCTCCGTTCAATTGTACCCGCATTTTTTAGTGGTGCATGACCAATTCAGTGGGAGACGTTGTGGCCCCTGTGTCGCTATAGCCGACGACTATCAATGAACATACACTACCTTTGCCCTGTGCTTTCAATGTGTAGGAACGCACATCATGCGCCTGCAGAGGGTGGCCGGGGGAACATTGGATTGTGAATGGTTAGAACCCTAGCCGGAATTAGGCATCGATCGGTCACGTGCACAAATCGCACCTATTTGCCCAATTGGTGGGTTTCGTTGCGAGTCAGTGGAACGAAGCCCTGTATTTCCTTCTTTGATTCTTTATCAATCTATATCTACTTAACCTACATACATAGAAATATTTTGTTAGACCCTCGCCTCAAAGACTGCTCTGCGCCTATCTTTTATCTTTGGAAACTGGGGATTCGATAATCGCTCGTTGTAGCAGCCATGTGTCGCACTCCCTGATTTTAGGGCTTGGGTTTGCTCCATCCTCATTCATTCTGCTTTGTCCACATATTGAAATCGATAAATGTGCTGTATTCTTTATTACCAGCTCTTGGTCAGGAAGCCTGGTGAAGCATGATGTACTAGTGCATTTCTTTTATGTGGATCTACTGTACCTTTATTATCTCTCAGGCTGTCGATTGTCTCCCTGATCACATGTGGGTATGTCGTCTCCCTATGTCGCATTCTTGTAAGCGCATATGCGGATAGAAAGTGCCAGTGTGAGAGATTTTGCAACCATTAATATTTAGCCGTGATTTCCCCGTTGAAAATTTCTTTATCATTTCCATCATGTACGACAAAGCTTACCAGTTGGCTGAGACGGCCCAAAAGGAGAAACTCGACCTCGAATCTACTCACGAACCCTCGGAAGCAAGCGACGAATTAGCGGCAACCTATCGCAAAGTTGACTGGAGAGTCTCTGCGTTACTCTGTGGAGTTTACTTTCTTCAGTTCATCGACAAGTCGCTTCTCAACTATGCTGCTGTCATGGGCATCAAGAGCTACTTAAAGCCTAAGTCCAATCAATTTTCTGATCTCGGAACCATTTTGTATGTTGCATACATCGTTGGTGAACCAGTTAATGCATTTCTCTTCCAGAAACTCCCTGCTGCCAAATTATTGGGAGGAAACATTTTCTGCTGGGGCGTGGTGATTCTCGGACACGCGTTCGCCAAGAATTACGCCTCTCTCATGGTTGTTCGGGCCCTTTTGGGATTCTTCGAAGCTTGTGTTGCTCCTGGATGTATTCTCATCACGGGAATGTGGTACAACAAGACCCAGCAGCTTAAGAGAACATGCTGGTGGACTTGCCAGGCCGGAGTTTCTACCATCTTTGGAGGTTTACTTTCTTTTGCTTTCCAGCATGTTCATGGTGCTGGATTGGCGTCCTGGCAGATCTTTTATCTTGTCATGGGAATCATCACCATCTTCTTCGGTGCATTGGTGGTGTTGGTGATGCCCGACAGTCCCATGTCGGCCAAATTTATTTCTGACAGCGAGAAAATTGCCATTCTTGAGAACATCCGCCAGAATCAGACCGGAACAGAGACCAACGAGTGGAAGTGGGACCAGGTGAAAGAGTTCTTCTTCCACGACTCGCTCACTTGGCTTATGCTTGGATTAACGCTCTTGCTGATGATTCCTACCGGTGCTGTTTTGACTTTTTCCGTCACCATGATCGCTAATATCGGTTTCTCGAATCAGCATGCGGCGTTGATGCAGATGCCTCTTGGAGTTTCCACTATTCTTGCAATTTCTGTTGGAACGTACCTCTGTGCCCATTTCAATGGAAACCACCGCAATCTCATCTTCGTTTCGATGCTTATTCCCGCCATTATCGGCTACATTGTGTTGATCACTTCCCACAACAAGATCGGGCAGTTGTTGGCAGTGTACTTGATCAACGTTGGCACCTGTGTCATCACCATGATCTACTCATGGAATTCTGCCAATACTGCGGGATACACCAAAAGAGTGCTCAGAAGTTGTTTGACTATGGTTGCGTTTGCAGTCGGAGCTTTGATTGGTCCTCAGCTCTTCAGACAATCCGATGCTCCTCGTTATTTGCACGCAAAGATCACTCTCTTGGTGATCGAGTGTGTGTGCGTTCCATATATGTTGTTGATCTCGTGGGTTTCCAAGAAGAAGAACGAGAAGAAGGAGAATTTGGATGAGGCTGCTGTGAAGGAGTGGCTTGCAGAGAAAGGCTCCAACTACCAATTCTTAGACTTGACAGACCAAGAGAACATTATGTTCAGATACTCGTACTAAGAAATTGCTCAGTATTTGATCATGTTCATATTCCAAGTGTTCTTCTAGATTCAGTTATTCTTCAAGATGCAGTTATTCTTCAAGATGCAATTATTCTTCAGGGTACAGATACTTTCCAAAGTTGCGCTAATCGTTTTGCCTAATGGACGCTATGATACATTCGTGGCGTATAATGCAATAAATAATCCAGCAGCTATAATTTCCCGCTGATCTCTAATAAATATGTCTTGAAGTACTCGAAACTGACAAGCGTCACCGCCGACGCCGGCACCGTCCGGGCCAAATTGGTCATGTATCCAGCATAAAAGCCCCAGAGTCCCTCCTTCTTGTAGATGTCTTGAACTTCAGTCACCAATCTCCGCTTACGATCTGGGCTCTGCATCTGCATGCGAGTTCGTAGAATCTCATGTGGATATGTGATAGTACTTGCAATCATTTTCGAAAATGACGACGCCACAATGAGTCTCCAGAGCTTAATGTCGTCCGAATGCGATACCTGGTCCACTTTGTTGACGTGGAGTGCTTTCTTCATTGCTTCGTATACGGGAAAATGGATTCCCACATGCACAAGCCCGAAAAGCGACGGAACTAGTCCGCTGTAGAACACCCGAAGACCCTCATTGGCGTACATCTTGCGGAATGCATCGATGGTTCCTTTATAGTAAACCTTTTCCTTTCCCGTCTGGAGCATAAGTCTTGTTTTCACCACCCAAACCGGATTTACGAGAAATGATGAAGACGCCCCAGCGGTCACCGATGCAGCAAAATGGTTAAGCCAGTCCACATTGAGATCTAAGTGCTTTCTGAAGAATCCAGGGTAGAAATGCTTGGCCCGCTCGTAAACGGTAAAGTAAATGGCCCAAGTGGGCAAGTATCCCACCATCACGGGAACTACACCGCGGTAAAGCCCCCGGACACCTTCCTCCTTTACTATCGTCTTGAATGCCCCGAGAAATCCCTGATATCGACTATGCATTCCCAGTGCCTGAACTCGAGTTTTAACCACGTCTAACGGACATACAACAATACCAGCAACAAATCCAGAGGATGCACCAGCAATCGACATTAATTGCGACTCGGACATATTTGATATAAACCTCGGGGGCGGTAATTTGCCCAAGATTTTGATCCGATGCACTTTTGAGAAAGAAGTTTGCTGTGACGCTCGATACTCGATGTCCTCGCCATGAATGATATCGGAAAAATCGTTGCTACGTCTCGTTGCCTCATCGGCATCTCCCGAGTGGCCCCCCGTCATTGTGTTCGAGGCGACAGTTGTGGTATTATTTCAGCACAGAATCGGAAAAGTTGGAAAAACGCCACAAAAAAAAAAAGCAGCAAATGGGAGAAATAAATAACGACCACAGTGGAAAACTTCGTACACGGCCCAGTAGCAGGGCGGCTCTATAATTACCGAAGCTGAGGAGAATTTGATGTTGATCTATTGGATAGAGACATCTGAAAACCATATACTGGGGAGGCACGGGTGTGAAGTCAAATGTTCCGTTCCCTCCCGCGATCTGCGAAGATATGGTACAACAAGTAGTTACGTAATCGAGGTGATTACCGATAAGCACGGTTTGTTAAAATATATAAGCGTATGTATTTGTCGCTTACGTCCTTATCTACGAGTTCTTGGCCTCGAAAGATCACGTCAAATCTCTATCTCCAGATGCCTTTGGTCTCCTTCGCTTGGAAATCAAAATATATGTAGAATCAAGAGAATCATAGCTGGGTATGGTCCTTAAAATCGCCTACTTACTGGTATTAAAAATTCTGGGTTACTAGTTGCCATGCTTCATATTTCAAAGTCCTGAGTAAATGCCTTCCTAAAGCTCTTAGAAGTGGCACCTAAACTAAAGATTGACCACCACAGAAGACAATGAGACGTAAATTAAGATCCTTTCGTAGATGTCACTTACGAACCATTAGGGCAGTAACATGTATTATGAAGATAAATATCTGGACGACTACTATCCGGGACAACCCAGAAATTCTAAAGAAAGTGGCGCTCCTCTTGTGGCATATATGAAGCTTGCCGCTCATACTCGACCCAGCATCCCAGCTTACCAGATGTCTACAAAAGCTTAATCAAAGGCCATTGAGAATGCAAAAGCCATTTTCAGCTTGGTTGTACGGAGTTGGGATATCCGCTATGTTGGTAGCGCACCTATTTAAGTTAAGGGTGAATGTGATGCAAATTGTTGAGACTAAGGCCTCTAGAGAATCTACATCAGGTATTTTGTTTATCTCAGCTAGCGGACCCATTATTTGGACGTCCACAACTCAGCCTGCTGTCACGTTGTCACCTCTGGAGAGTGAAGTTTCTCGATCAGCACTTGGGATTGTGGCTGCGAAACTATTATAAATATCCTCTCTTAGCCACTTTTCTACTTACCCATCCCACTTTTCATTTTGCTCATCCCAATTTCCTAGTAGCCATCCCCAAGCTCTCTGGAATTCGTCTACTCATTCTGATGCCAACCTAAATCCTATTTGTGCTCTAGAGTAAATCTACTGAAGGAATTGTGATCCTGATGTCGGATTCAAGTCAAGAAAACAGCTCCAGAGAGGGCCTGCCTGTCCGGCCAATAATAGAGATGTACAAATGCCAGATACAACTATACGATCTTTGAATGACGTTCTCTCTCAATTATCATCAACATATGAACATGTTTACAATATTGTGTTGCCGGTCCTGCTTTCAGAATCAGGTACCAATGCCGAAGAACAAGCTAATTTGAGTTCGCTGCTCGATCAGGTATTGGTATTTGGATATATTGAAGCTTTTCTGGGTGGGTTATTGCCCTCAGGTATGATTGCAAATGAAGATCTACAGGATACTTTGAGGGAAGGGTTGAGTAATTTAACAATCGCAAATGCATACATACAAAGCGTTGTGGGCAACGAAAATCTCATAGCAGACGGTTTCGACGTTGTGCGGCTCATGAGAATACGTCGTTGGACCGAGGAGCAGATGTCGAGACTAAATTCTTTGAGCGTTGCGCTGCGTTTGATATCGTCTGCACTTGAAAGGGTGCGCGGTATTGTGAACCAGTTCCCCAATCCTCCGGAAAACGAAAGATTACCAGACGGAAGACTACCAGACGGAGTACTATAAAATATTCTGAACGAAAAGTATCTACCAATGAAAAACGAAAGTCTGCAAGTTGAGAAGGACCATCTTTAAGTACCCTTGGTTCTAAAGTTGTTTAGCTGCAAAGAATTGATGCCAAAGTACATAGTTATTCTTATAACATAGCAGCGAAGGATCCATATTTAGTCGTCGAAGAGGTGGAAGGAGAGGTCAGTTAAACGATAACTGGACATTAACGTGGCCCAAGTCGGCGTGGCGTGCGAAGGAGACCGACGGTGTAATCGACTGTCCGTCGAATAGCGGACGAGTCCGATGAAGACGCTGCAGAATATCGGAACGTGCCGGATTAGTAGGAGAAGGAAGAAGCAAGCAGAAAGTCCTTTATAGAATAAAGATGCTGATGGGTACAATATTTTACAAGTTCCACGAATACAACTACCTTCGCTTCTACTCATCAGCACTTCTAGAATTAGTTTAATTGATGGAGTTACTTTGTTTCGGATTACCCCAAATGCATACCCATGCAGCATTTTAGAATAACTGGAAACTCCAGTGGTTTGTTTGCTCTTACTGTACCATTATTGGAAACTCAAGCAGGTCAGTAAAAGGTATCGGTAATGAAGAAGTGCATAGAAAATTGGAAGTTATGCACTCAGCTCCCTAAAAGGTCAGTACTAGTGATGTTGGAGAAATCTCTTGTTTTGGGAGGATGGCAATTATAGGCATGCCCATGGCTGTATTATTCTAATGTATGAGGTCAGCCAAAAGCGTACAATGGTATGCATACAGATTAAGAATTGCTGCATTAACGCACATCAAAGAAGGTGCACCCTGCATAACGTTGCATCGGACGTGGAAACTAGTGTACTCATACTGCTTATGGCAATACATGCAGAGAAAATGAACAAAGAATAAAAAGGCAGTCTAACACTTCCCAATTCGCTCAAAAAGAGAAACACAATTCCCTTGCAAGAAAGAACAGATCCAGATTTAGCCCAATAGGTCCAACCACTTCAGCATTAACTTGGCCATGGCTTCACCAAAACTTTCAGTGGAGATTTTCCGCCATATCCTAAGACAATTCCCATTGCCAAGATTAGTATTCATCCGTGATAAATGGCTTGAGAGCGATCGTCTCACCAAGGTGTTGGATGGCGTTATTTGGGAGAGAATCACCTACGGCGATAAGAAAGTGATGAAAGGTTTTCGGCATGTAGATATTTACTTTTTACATACGTTGGTGGTGGACGAGCTATCCATACAATACTTAAAAATCATTGATTCCAATGGCAGCTATTCGCAGCAACTTTTCCAATTCAATCAGGAAAATCCTGAATTTATATCATCGATTCCAAAGATTGAATTTGACGGCAGTGCTAATGTGCTACTGGACTACTCGATACTTGACATTCTTGAGAAGATAGAAAGTTGTCGTTTGGATGTTTCCCAAACTTTGGAATACGTTCCTCCCAAGGTAAAAAACATTACACTCACGAGCATTTCTTCAATAGAGTTAACACATTCTATTAGAAGCTGGCCCTCCACATTAACCCATATGGAGATTGAGGGTTATGTTGACATTAATCATTTTGAACTTCCAGAGGGACTAAAGAGTTTGACCTGTTACAAGGTGCATAAACTATGGTTCACATTCCCACCAGGGCTTAGGACCCTAGTCATCCTTGACAGTCCCCGCTGTTTTCTAGATTTTTCGCATTTACCATATCTGCTCCAAGCCTTACATGTAAAAGAATGTTACATGGCAGATCTTGGTAAACTAATGTTGATATTGCCACAAAACTTGAAGATCTTGAACATTTCTCACAATCCGATCAAATCACTTCACGATTTCCGATTCATTCCATTCCTTGAAGAACTTGATGTCGGACATTGCAAACTCACAAATATTGACTATTTCCTATTTCCAAAACTGCTCAAAAGATTACATCTACACAACAACTATATTACGAGTTTCAAGAACGCAACGTTTCCTCGATTAAGGTTTCTAAACATCTCTGAAAACATGCTTACAACTATTTCCGAAGTCAATCTACCTTCAACAGTTGAGACATTGTTGGCTGAGGGACAAGGCATTAAAGACTGGTCTAAGACGAAACTTCCTAGAGCATTGAAGGAATGGAAATTGGTAACTACCGAAGACCCTCGCACACTAACTTTCCCTCCAAAATTAGAGATTCTTAGTATACAATTGGAGAGTTGTTCGAGATCACAATTCCTGACACTAACCCTTCCGGGAACATTATTTTCTTTGGCCTTGATCGGCCAATATGGTGGAATATTGGATATAGGTCTCCCATCCCTCAGATTAATGACCCTTTGGAACTCTCCGTCATTTCAAGGGCCGAAAACATTGAATGTAAGAGTTGAGGGCCGAGAAGGGCGTGTGTTTTCTCGAGAGATGGTGATTCCTTCTCGTGTACAGACGTTGAATTTTACTTGTCTGATGAAAAGGGACTCGAATGTTGCTATTGAAATACTGAGTTTGAAGAAGGTAATTCACATACCTCACCAGCTTTATTCAATGACGGTCTTGATAAATGAAAGATGCATTTATTTAGATACGAAGACAGATTTTCCACATGCAATGCATCTAAGTACCTCCACTCTGGATGACATTGAGGTTGGAGATGCTTGCTGAATTATTAGTGTTTGTGAGTACAAGATGTGCTAAGTATGTTCACTTATGTTTACAGTAAATTGCAGACTATTGAGCAGTGCACCATGAGGACATAAAGGTGCTGAGTGGCACATTTCCCGTACAAACTACTATCAGTATCATTATAGTCACCAACAAGTATTTTTGTTAGCCAGTGTTCCTTTCACCTGTTTCTTCTTCGGATTCGCTGTCCTGTTGGTGATTCGTCATGTCCCTTTATGATATCTGCGGGCCGCCTCGAGACCCCATCGGGCCGCTTTCTGACCTTACCTATCAAAGGAATCATCCTACTCTTTTGCCCGTAGTAGGTACCTCTGTCTTCTAGTAGGTACCGTGGTCGTCCCTTTCAAGTACTTAAAGGGCCCTATTCTCTATGAGCATAACTACGACCTTTGGTCACGAACCTACTAGTCAGATAATTACACTAGTAGGTTTAATACCAAGCATGTTGGTGATCTTTAAAAACGTATAGTAATAGAGTTGTTTGAGTGGTCAGAAAACAGCTATAGAAAATATGAACTTTCCTGTATTGGATAAGTCTAACTAGCGGCCGATGGAATCGTAAAGCGATTTCAAGGAGCCCGCCAATCAATCAGGGGAAATTAATCGAAAGAAGGAGAAGTGAAACCAACGAACGAAACCACTGACATTCAATGGTGTTTTCCGCAAGAATGATTCGTACTGGCTGATAACCAAGTTGAACAAGCTGAACTAGGACCCGAAAGGCATTTCGAACTTCAATTCTCTTGTCTTTAACAATTTAAAATTACTTTGAAAGAACAGATCTCGGTTAACTCTCGTCGCTACTGCCCTCTACTATAATCTCATCTACTACAAAATGAAAAATCTGAAGTCACTAAGTTCATTCTTTTAATCCAAAACAGTGTATTCCTTTTCTGTCCTGGTAATCTCCGTCAATCTTGCGTGGAGACACCAGTTCCGGGAACTTCCTGCGCAAATCGATTCAACTAGATCAGAAACCTCCATTATATCCTATATCCGCACCATTTCCGGCCCACCCGAAATGCAACATTCCTATTGTCCTGTTCAACCCTTATCCTATATGCCCGAATCTTAACCCCTCGGTAGCAGGAAATCGACCGGAGACTCCATGCCGGCTTATCGGTAACAAATAGCAAGCGACCCATAATTTGGGATATAAAGGCTGGAAGCCCCAATTCTCAACCTGAACAAAACTATTTTTTGGTCATGACAAAAGATAACCTTGCTGATGCCATCGTTCAGCCATTGACTGACAAAATCTCCGATTTGGCCACAAAGTCTTCTCCTCCTTCTCCTCCAAAGAAAGGAATCACCCTCTTCTCCCCAGAATACTATGCTGCATGTACAATTGGAGGAATTATCGCCTGTGGACCCACCCATTCTGCGGTGACACCTCTTGATTTGGTGAAATGTCGTCGTCAAGTCGATGCGAACCTCTACAAGTCGAATGTACAAGGTTGGAAGACCATTTTGAAGACGAAAGGTGACTCCATTTTCACCGGAATTGGTGCAACCTTCATCGGATATTCGTTGCAGGGAGCCGGAAAGTATGGATTTTATGAATACTTCAAGAAGACATACGGCGATATGGTTGGGCCTGAGAACTTTGCAAAGTACAAGACCGGAGTGTTTTTAGCAGCGTCGGCCTCGGCGGAGTTTTTGGCTGATTTGGCATTATGTCCGTTTGAAACAATCAAGGTCAAGACCCAAACTACAATTCCTCCATATGCCACTTCGGTCTTAGACGGATGGAAGAAAATCACCGCCAAAGAAGGTCTTGGAGGCTTGTATAAGGGTCTCGGACCACTTTGGGCTAGACAGATCCCATACACAATGGTCAAGTTTGCTTCTTTTGAAAAGACAGTGGAGAAGATCTACCATTACCTCGGAAAGCCAGTTTCTTCCTACACTCCATTGCAACAAACGGGAGTATCGTTTTTGGGAGGATACATTGCCGGTATTTTCTGTGCCATTGTTTCCCATCCAGCCGATGTGATGGTTTCCAAAATCAATGCAGATAAGCAAGCCAACGAGAGTTTGGGCCAGGCGTTGAGTCGCATCTATGGCAAGATTGGGTTTTCTGGAATCTGGAACGGATTGCCAGTTCGTATTGTGATGATTGGTACATTGACGGGATTCCAGTGGTTGATCTACGACTCGTTCAAGGTGTATGTTGGCTTGCCAACGACAGGAGGACATTGAGGATGAAGCAACGACATGTAGAAGCGATCCACTAGATGAACTGTCCAGATATTGTAAATTGTGCAAATGAATGATATTTGGAGTTGACCACCATATTCGGGGCCAATAAAATGTGCCCTATGACCACAAATCTATGACCAAATCTATGACCACAAGCCTATGACCACACGTTCTTGAACAAATCGTCATCTAGAGCGCCATTTTCCCTGCCACTTCCCCCGCCACTTGTAGTGTAGTTTGACGAATAATTGGAAGTGTAATTCGCGGCGTAAGTACCCTGATGGCCGTTGAGTGGGCTGGCGATAGAACTGGAGCTGTTCCCGACGCTCGAGCCCCAGTTGTTCACAGACGAGGAACTGTCACTCCACTCATTTTTATAGTGAGGTTCCTTTTTCGGTGGAGGAGCATGCAAGTCTCTTGTCTGGGAAGTAAATTGAGTGTTAGATTGCGCCATGGGAGATTGAGTAATGGGAGATTGAGTCATGGGCGATTGAGTCATGGGCTGGGATCCCGCCAGGCCAAAATTCAACCCCATGAGTGAGTCAGACATAGAAGCCAACTGAGACGTCCCACTGCCATTAGTGTTGGCAGATCCATTGGTGGCTGCTCTCTGCGTATAGGAGTTTCCATACAACAGAGGGTTCCCGTAGGTCTGGGGAGATGTCTGGACATGAGTCAGCGACGAAGAAGGCAGCGAGTAGAGCGACAAAATGGACTTCTTCAAGTCAGTTCGCTCATTCAACTTGTTTGGCACATGACCCGTGCTGTGGCTGCCGTGGACGCCGTGGACGGCGCGGGCCAGTGCGGGAGCTGCGTTGGCGGCTATTTCATGCTTTTGTTGAGATCTCTGAGCCTGTGGCATCTGCTTGGGCCCTTGTTGTGTTGGAGTAGGTGTTGGCAGTGGAGACGACGTAAACGAGCCGAAATCGTCGTCCAAGAGCGACGCAGGCGCCGTCGAGTGCAATGACACTTTTTGAGCCGATCCAGAACTTCTCGCTGGCGCCATGTTTCTCGAAGACGCAACCTTTGTGTTTCTGTTGGATCCAGAAGTAGCTACACTGGAACCTCCATTACCAACAGATTGTTCAGATGCTCCGACGGTAATAGTCATTGGGTTAGGAACCAGTGACGACCCGACCCACTTCTTCAAATCATACTTTGTCCGAATAAAATTCTCGATCTTCAGACCATCAGGAACATATCCTTCTGGCAACTTTGCTTCCCAGTACGAGTTACATTTTGCATTTCCCCACTTTACCATCAGTTCGACCTGCTCGTCGGTCCACGCATCCAAATCTACCGATTTAACTCTCGAAATGTGGGTTCCCATCAGTCGATGGATTCCCGAGCATCTGATACATATAAAGCACCCGAGGTTCCACGACGCCCACCGAGGGTGAGCGGCAGTTTTGCAGTCCACGCAAAATTTATTAGCAGATTCCTTGAGGAGCTGCTTAAGAATTTGCTTGTGACGCTCACTATGGGTTTTCTTCGACGAGGGAAGTGCACTCATGGTGAAGATAAGAGGTGGAAAGCGGTGATATTTGGGTGATCTTGTCGGTTCCTGGTGTACGGGTGCACGGCTGGATCAGTGGAGGGAATAAGAGAAAGTGATACGGAAGATTATGAGAAACGGAATGATGGGAAGAAATAATGCTGAAATGAGATGTGAATGGAGGTGAGGGATGTTGGAAAGAACTTTGGAATATCAAGACATATTGTCATTATGATTGTTGGGAGACTACGAAGAGATATACCTTTTGTCTTGGTTGCATAGTCGATTTTTCTACGAAAATCAAGTGGGCGAAGTGAATATCAATTGAAAGAATGAGTATCAATTGGATGGAATGACTATCTAGTTTTTTTTTTGCCGGAATGGTACGGTTTGGTGGAATAGTACGATTTGGGACAACTGGTGGATTATCGTACAGGTCGGAGCATTGCAAGGAAGGTCGACGCGACGGATAGGAAAAGGGAATTGGTCCGGCTTAACTTTGGTCCGTTACTACTTTTCTGAGACGGCTGTTGTGTTCCTGTTGTCAAAGCATCATTACGTCTTTCCTCAGCTTTTAGTAACTCAACAAATTGTCGTTTCTCAACTTCTATTCAAGCATTCTCATATAATTTGCGCTTTTCGAAAAAATTACCGGCTTTTTAAGAAAACCTCCGAATGCCTAAAAACTCTACTGCTCCAATTCCATTCCCCCAATTCATCTACTGACTTCTACCAAGCAACTTCCTGATCTAGCAACTCTAATCCATCAAGTCTTACTCTCCAACACTTAACTCCTTTTTTTAATGTCCGATGTCAGTTCAGCTGGCCAGATCGCGTAAATTTCCTTTCTCTGCAGAAATTGAGAGTTTTTCCACGCATAAACATTTGCCATTGAAACAATTGTCCTTCCCATCAATTACGCATTGCGTCTCATTGACATCCCAAGGAGTCAGAGTTGTTACCCCTTCGTGGCTTAGAACCAATGTAGAAATCTAGGTGCCTTCAACCATAGGTTCTTCCTGTTGCATACAACCCCTCAGCTATTTATCCGGAAACTTTAATGTAGACACCGTGCCCAAATGTTGCAAATTCAGTTCCTTTTTTCAGTTTTCTTGAAATTCCATTCTTCTTTCTTCTTAAGGAGTGTGTTTCACTATTTCCAATTACCTTACTACATTCCACTGGAACATCCCGGATAGACTCCGTTCTCTCTAGATCTACTTCCATTCTACCAAATAGTTCTACCAAATAGTTCATCCCTTGCGAGCAAAAACAGAAAGAAGCGCATTCCAAGATTGACGGAAAAAAGACAGTTTTTTCCCGGTGTCAATGCATTTGCAGCATATTATCTGGAATATTCGTCCAGCCGCAAAAATCTCTATTTTACCTCGTATCATTTCATCCTACATGGAGGGGCCATCCTACACACAACCAGACACCCCGAACTTTCTTCATACCAACATACCTGATATTCTGCGTTGCCGTGACCACTTTCTTGTTGTGGCTTCAACTTCTAGTTCTTCCGGACTCATTTTCCGGCAGGATATATGCAGTCTGTAAAGGACAGCATGCAGTAGTGGGGTCGTTTTCTGGTGCGCGCACACCAAACCTAGTCTCCTTCATTGTATGTTCGAAGTGCAATCTCGTGCAAGAAGTGATATCTTGTGGAAATACGGTCAAGGCCACAGATAGCTTGCTCAACTTCGTGCTGTCGGAATTGTTATTCCGTCCAAAAGCCACCAAACCTTTTCCCCGAGGTCGTCATCCTTTCTCCATCATCTGCTACGCCTAGATTTTCACAGGCTACCATTTCTTAACATTGAGAAGATACTTTCTTCTGATCCATTTTCTCCATTAGCATCCGATACCTCGGACTGGTATCTTTGTTGTCATTACCACTTTTGTTTTTTTGCTGCTTGCTGTTGCTGATATCTGTTAGTGTTTGCTGTTATTTCTTTTGATTCTAGTGTTTCTGCGCTGGCTTCCCAAAATATGAACCAGAATCATCCACTTCCCACCATCTCCTCAGAAGAAGTGCGCTCCCACGCCTCCCCAGACGATCTCTGGATGGTGGTATATAACAAGGTCTACGATGTCACCAAGTTTGCTCCGTTGCACCCTGGTGGTGTGGAGGTTCTCGTGGACTGCGGGGGAGTCGATGCCACCGAAGCATTTGAAGACGTAGGTCACTCACAGGATGCATTTGACATGCTTCGACCATATTTGGTTGGGGAGCTTCCGCGTAGCGAATGGAAGCAGCATCCGCATCTCTTGGAGGCCAGTGTGGAGATCGAAAGGCCTAAACGAAAGGCGACCAAAAAGAAATCGAAGAAGAAAAGAAAAGACCGGTTTAGACGCCAGATGCTGGTTTATGCGCTAGTGGCGTTGGCGGTCTTTGCATTGTTGGGGATAGTTGTGCTCCAGAAATTACAGTGGTTAAAACTTACAACCTACTGATTGCATATGGATTTGTGGTGAGCACTAGCAGAGTGTACGAAGTGCTATAGGAGGGAATGAAGTTAGGAGGGAATCAAGTTAGGAGCTCTGAATGTTGTCGAGCGTGGGATTCGGAATCCTATGGGATTCTTAAATGTGAGACTTGGATTTGCGAGGTTTTCGCAAGTTCGGGGTTCTGCAAGCTTGAGGTTCTGCAAGGTTGGGGTTCTGCGATGTTGCGATTTTCTCACGATGCCTTTCTTTCCGGCCGTGCCGGCTGCCCTTCCTTATATTTATTCCACTAATCAACGTCTTTGCCCTGGTGGTGAAACGTTCCAGAAGGGCAAATTAGAGAAGGGACGTTTGAAATTCGAACTTCCTATCAGTTCCGCAAACGATAGTTTATACGTAACAAATCATCATTCCGCTATTGCTATTGCGCTCTCCATGCCACCAGAACTCTCAGCCACCTCCACATTTACCAGATGAAGGAGGCTCGAATCGGAAATGCTTAGCTACAAGCTTCACCGGCGATTGTCTGAGGTTAGTTGCAATCAAGTGAGCAGTAATTCAGCTGTTGTAGCAGATCATTAACCTTAAACTAAGAATTCATAAAAAGTGGAATTCGCATCTACTTGGACCTACATGACCGTACATGGCCGTACGTAGCCGCACATGAGCATCCGGAAAAATGGTCCGACAGCCTGTATGTCCGCTAGATTTATAGCCAATTGAAACGGATCACGACTTGTAGCGTATCTAGTTGTTATGGCCCACATTGGTCCGATGTTCAAAACATGGTGGCAAACAATCTGTCACCGTAGCCTTCGGTGCTGTCACTCCCACTCTGCATAAGAAAATATGCCAATAAACTTCCCCAAACCAACATTCCATGTAAAAACATCACAACCACCCAATAAAAATTTGCAAATAAATCCACCCACTCACTCATCCGAGATTTTTTCCACAATTCGTGGATGAAATTTTCATTCCCCTCCGCCCAGCCCCACCGATAGTGGTTCAGCCGTCTAGTTTTCGCACGGCTTTTCCGCATTTCCCGTCCGCATCCCACACTTCCCTCGGGCTCTCATTTGCCATTTTCTTTGCAGCTTTACCATCGAAAATACCTATCACAAACTCTCCCATTGTCTCCATTCTTAAAATTCCGCTTTCCCCCCTCTTCTCCGCTACTCTTGTGGCCATTTCTTCCAGAAAATCTCCCTAATCTACCTCCATGCAAGCCGCCTGCACCCACCGTAATTCTGTGGACGTTTTAAACTTCTTGGAACCGGACTACCCGACCAATATCGCTCCTATCGCACGTCTCTTTTGTGCCTGTGAATCTCGGTCGACACCAAACTCCGCAGAACTACTGCTTCTTTCTTTTTTTGTGATCTTTCACTTTCTGATTTTCCCAAACCACCGCTGTCCGTCTCTCCATGTCGTTCGACATCAAAGAGGATATATTCATGGCCAACCCAGACCACATTGACCAGGATCCTGTTCATTTGAACCAGGAAAACATGCGCATGTTCGACCAGCAACAGCACTACAACTACTACGCTCCCAACGGCTACATGGCTCCAGTAGAGTACGGTGGCCACTGGTCGCCCAACACTATCAACGACTTGGTGGCAGCGGCCCACCCTGGCTACGGCGCTAATAGTGATTACCAGGGAAGTGGCACGGGAGACGAAATGCACAGCCACCATATGAACATGATGATGGAGAAAAGCTCCATTAGTACGGTGTCGCTGCCTTCTTATGGAGGACAAATGATGATGCCAGCCAGCGCCGCATCAGTGGCGGATGTTTCGGGACGCATGAAAGGGGAGGTTTCGCCCGATGCTGACCCTGGCAAGAAGAAATCGAAGGCCAAAAAGCAGTTTTTGACCGACCAAGAATTACTGTTGATGGATAGACACGATTCCGAGCTCAACGACCACGAGTTGACCATTAAGAAGAAGGCGCAAAACCGGTTGGCGCAGCGCGCATTCCGCGAACGGAAGGAGTTCAAGTTGAAGGAGCTCGAGAACAAGTTGCTCCAGAGCGAGGAGGAGCGCCAGAAGCTTTTGGAGAAGCTCGACGAGATCAAGCTGCAGTTCATTTCGGTGAGAACAGAGAACCGGTTCTTGCGGTCGGCCGAGTCGTCGTCGGCTGCCCCTGGGTTCGGTACTGCCCCCATTGAAACCTCGAAATTCGTGTTTCCGCAATCGCAACAGGAGTTCATTTCCGAGATGGTCGGAGGGACCGGCCACAACGTCAACCAGGATACCATCAACAAGGTTTACGAGGAACCGCAGAACCCTGGCCGCAAGGTGCTTGCCATTGGCGCCGTATGGGATTATTTACAGATCAAGGCCGAGGAGGAGCAGTTTGAGAATGTCGATATGATGGAGGTGATGACGCTACTAAAGGGCAACGAGTCGTGCCACGGCTATGGTCCAGCGTATCCGCTTGATTTGGTTGAGTCTGTGCTTCGTCAGGTTGCCGAATGTCACTGATTGGGGTGTAGATGCCTCGTTTCCCTAGTTTCTGCTTTTTTGAGTTGCTAGGAGTCACTGCCCCAGTGGTGGGAGGTAGAGTAGCTAGAAGCTTGCCAAGAGTTTCTAAGAGTTGCTGTATTTTTTTTGTCGTTGTGGCAGTGATGCAATCTGTTGTTTTCAAGAATGTTTTGGTGTCTGAGCCGGTTGTAGTCTGAATTTTCTGCTGGCTTTATGTCGTCGGTAATGAACAATAATGTATGGCAAAGGACCAAAGAGGTTCGGCTTGTATGATTCTGGAGGGGTTCGTAAGGACAGGCAAGGTGATGGTGGTGTGGGAGTGATTCTTTCGATTTATGGCACTTGCATGGATTTTTGGATTTTTTTTTTTGCATTTTCAACCTCCATGAACTTCCATCTTCTTGATATGCTTCCATTTTCTATTACTTTCCAGTTTTTCCACACTATCTAGCTGCTCTGGAAGGTGATTTTTGTCCGTCCAGAGAACGACAAGATTGGAACCTGAAGTACTTTCTAGTACCACTTCAGATTATTGTTGTTCCACCATTTAATGCAAAATGCATGGAGCATGATATTTTCTTCAATCGTGTCCTTTTTTGTTTCATATCCACTTGTTTTCTCAATCCAAGACTTTGATGTATGACAAGAGACGGAAGCGGGGAGTTTTTGTATGTGATTGGAGTTGTCGAATGGATACGGAGTGGGCATTCTGAGGGATTGTTCTTTCTGAATTCTTTATTTATTCTCCAACCATGGCCTCTATCCATCTCTTTGTAGGAGATTATTCACCGATGTGTGTGTCTGGTTGCTGACGATCGTTTCACTTTTTATTCTTGGAAGTGGTGATGTTGGAGCCGTACGACGCCGCTGTGGTGATATTAGAAGTTTATTAGTCATTTCATTGCGGGAATCGTATGGTTTCAATTTCCAGGGGTGTAAACAGCAATTCTCTGCTCTGAGCCCTTAAAGGCATTATTTTTATTTGTGTTCGTAAGAATTACTACGATCGTTGGTGTCGAACTAGCATTCAAGCTTTCACAATCCATCGCTTCTACGTTTCTCTTCTGTTACTCCAACTCCCAATTTCTTAAAGTTCGTTCCATTATCTTGATTGTTTAAGATATTGTTGTTTTCAGATTGTTAGTTCTTGCAATTCTATTTGTTCCCTTAGTCCCTTTATCACTTATGCATATCTCTATGTGATCATTCTCTCCAACTTCCATTCCTTCCGTTTTGCACGCATATAATGCTCTGACGGGGTAAACACATTTCTAGATGAATATTTTACCCTTTTTTCCCTTTTTTCTCTTTTCATACCTTATACATTTGCTCTACTTGATTCTTTCCAATTCCTATGTCCCCCAGTTCGCACTATTAAGACTCTCCATTAGTTCTTATATCTCAAACCTTCTACCAATGGGAAAAAGCACCAAAAAAAACACCCCAAGAACTTCAAAAAATCCCAAACCCAAACCACCCAACCCGTCTCTACCTAGCTATTTCCTCCCAATCCCTCCCTCCTCCAACTCCCACCAAAACTCCCACCGAACCTTCTAGAATGTTGCATGCACTCCCTATATAGCACAGTCAAATCGCCCAAAATCTCACCAACTTCAACTAATTCGCCCGCCATGTCTGCCGAAGAGTACAAAGCTGAAGGAAATAAGTATTTCGCCGCTAAAGAGTTCGAAAAAGCCATTGAGCTGTTCACCAAGGCCATCGACGCTTCGCCAACCCCCAACCATGTTCTCTATTCCAATAGATCAGCATGCTATGCCTCGTTGAAGGTATTTAACAAGGCGTTGGAAGATGCCGAGAAGTGTGTAGAGATCAACAGCACTTGGGCCAAGGGCTACAACCGTGTGGGAGCCGCCCACTACGGAATGGGCAACTACGACGATGCTAGAAAAGCTTATAGTAAAGCATTGGAATTGGATCCATCTAACGCCATGGCCCAGAACGGACTCACGTCAATTGAGAATGCCGAGGCCTCCAGAAATAACCAGCCGGATATGGGTTTGGGCAAGATGTTTTCCGACCCCGACATGATCACCAAATTGAAGAATAACCCCAAGACTGCAGAGTTGATGAAGGATCCGGGGTTGGTGGTCAAGTTGATGCAGATCCAGGCTAACCCACAGGCAGGAATGTCGACGATGTTGACTGATCCTCGTATGATGACGGTGATGGCTGTGTTGATGGGAATTGACCTTGACATGCCTATTCCAGAAACCAAGACGGAATCGCAGCCTGAGGCTAAGGCTGACGAGGAAAAGCCTGAGCCAAAGAAGCCCAAGGTGGAAGAGTCGAAGCCAGAGCCAAAGGCCGAGGCTGAACCAAAAGCCGAGCCAGAAGCTGCTCCAGAAAGCGAGGATGTAGAGATGGAAACCGACGATAAGGATTTTGCCGACGCTGCCAAGGCCGAGGGTAACGCTTTGTACAAGCAGAGAAAATTCGACGAAGCCATTGCCAAGTATGAGCAGGCATGGGAGCTCCACAAGGACATAACCTACTTGAACAACAGAGCTGCAGCCGAATTCGAAAAAGGTGACTACGATGCAGCCATTGCTACTTGCGAAACCGCCATTGATGAAGGTAGAGCAGCCAGAGCAGACTACAAGGTGATCGCCAAGTCGTTTGCCAGATTGGGTAACTCCTACTTGAAGAAGGATGACTTGGAGTCTGCTGCCAAATACTTCGACAAGTCGTTGACCGAGCACAGAACTCCTGACGTGTTGGCCAAGTTGAGAGCTACTCAGAAGGAAATTAAGACCAGAGAGGCACTCCTGTATGTCGACCCAGAGAAGGCCGAAGAGGCAAGATTGGAGGGTAAGGACTACTTCACCAAGGGTGACTGGCCAAACGCGGTCAAGGCATACACTGAGATGATCAAGAGAGCACCCGAGGATGCCAGAGGTTATTCCAACAGAGCCGCTGCGTTGGCTAAGCTAATGTCTTTCCCCGATGCCGTCAACGACTGCGATTTGGCCATTCAGAAGGATCCAACCTTCATCAGAGCATACATTAGAAAGGCCAACGCACAATTGATGATGAAGGAGTACTCCCACGTGATTGACACCTTGACCGAGGCTCGTGAGAAGGACCTCGAGTTAAATGCCGGTAAGAATGTGCTGGAGATTGACCAGTTGTATAATAAGGCAGTGTCTCAGCGTTTCCTGGCCATCGAAGGCGAGACTCCCGAGCAAACCATGGAGAGAGTGTCTAGAGATCCCGAGATTGTGTCGATCTTGCAGGATCCAGTCATGCAAGGTATCTTGGGCCAAGCCAGAGAGAACCCAGCAGCGTTGCAGGACCACATGAGAAACCCTGACGTCAGCAAGAAGATCAATACTTTGATCGCCGCAGGAGTGATTCGTACCCGTTAAATAATGCCACGAATGAGATAATATTTTCCAACTATGTACTGAGAACTAAAGACCATTGTCAAAGAAAAAATTAGGCATGTTCAGCATCTCTTCGCTTGCGAAGGCAAGAAAGTCGCCTCCAAGTGATTGCCAGTCTGAATTCAACTTCTCATCCATTTCCCAATTAGTATCCGTAGGGTGCATGATGTTCGGCAAAGCAGGGTCTGTCCTTCTGGGTGTAGAAACGTAGCTTGACAACGAATTGGATGAGATATTAGACGGCGAGTTGTTCAACATTTCGTTCCTTGAATCTCGGAAAAGCTTCGGATGGAACGTAGGACAGAGCGACTTCATAAGGTCTGACACAGCAACTGGGTCATCTGCCTTGCGGTAAAACTGAGGATACTTCCGTTCAATGATCTCCAAGTGCTCTTTGAGAGCTGGGTTGCTTCCCAAAATATTCATGTTACTTCCCTCTTCGATAATCTTAATGGTGATTCTCAAAAGAATACGGATAATGATGTCGAAAATCTGAAGCCGCATATACAAGAGCCTGGTATGCTCATTGTCGGCCTTTTGACCAAAGAAAACGAAGAAGTTCATGGAAATATCGATGATCAAGCTCAAATCCTTGAATATTTCATTGTCAGTAACATGGTTCAAGCAATTGGAGATGATGTTAATACCAGCAGCAAATGGGAAAGTCGCCAACCAGTTGATCTGCAAGTGAGGTATGTCCTCCCGACTGATATTCCTGACAATATGCAAAATTGTTCTTGCACTTTCAAGTGACAATCTTCTGTATTCTGAGTTTTCCAACTGCAGCTTGTCGTCATCATCAGCAACCACCTGCCAAGGAACTCTGTTGATGGTCATGAGGTGACTGAAATACGTGAGAAGCAAATTGCACCTCATGTTGCACAAGTGGTCGAAGCCCTTATCAATACGAATGCTCTTTAACGTCTTATCGAAATCTTCCTCGTAGTAGAACCTTGGCCGACTGTCATCGGGCACTTCCCTTGCCATATCAAACAAGTTGGTGTTGATACACGTGACAATCTCCTGGATCTGCTTGACACTCTGGTACCCGGCCGAGGCACTGAAGAGTTTGACGTAACTGAGAGAACGGATTTGTGACAACCGGAACATGGATTTATGAATGGAATGTTGGACCATAGTGACTTTTTCCTTTCCTTCCATTGCGCCATGACAGAGAAGCTGGCCGAGATCAGAGACCGACACGTCGTTGAACAGATCGAGAACAGATACATCCACAATATTCACCAGCGGAGGTTTGCCCAATCGGTAACACATCTCAATATCCATGTGTTGACATGCTGCCCAGAGCTTGATTCGCTGGTACCTTTCAGCATCAGGCAAGTTAGAAGATGTCTCTATGCGGTGAAGACCCATTTCTTGAGCATATCGGACTGCCGTGCTGATAAGCGTGAAGTTAATGTCAGAGATGACCCAAGCAGTCTCCAAGTAACACACCATGAGCAAAAGCGCTTGAACAGAAGTGATACCTTCGGAAACTGCAGCAATTCTGTTGTAGTAAAAAATGGAGTTGATGAACAGCTCCTCTTGCAAGGATGAAAGTTGCGAGATTGGTATTTTGTCCATAGATGGATAGCGAAGTTTTTCTCCCACGGGATTCTTGTTATCAATAAACATGGCCGTGGTGAATGCAATGATCAAGTTCATGATCAACAATTCCGAATACAAGAACTTTCTCCTCTGTTCCGGAGGAAGCGTCTTGTTCGTATAGTATGCATCAAAGAGTTCCCTAGCCATGCTTGCGGGACACATCAACTCCAAATGGATAACCTCATATAGCCGAATCATATCGTCTACAATGGCACGATTATGAGGAAATATCCCCGTCTTGAGCTTCTTGATCTGTTCAGCAGTGTGCACTTGCGGCTCAGTCCACGCACTCTGAAAGACTCGTTTCCAGGCCGTAATATAGAAAAGCATCGACTCCATCGGCGTGGTGATGTACTGGTCCTGTGGACGGAGCTTCAGCTGGATGAAACTCATACTCTGCGGACTAAATACCATACTAATTCCAAGATGGGAGCCCTTATAGTGGGGAAGAACTTTACGAGTGTGCACCGGCATGACTTTCTCGAATGCCTCCGTCATGATAGCTTTACACTGCTGGAAATAAGAGTCCTTATCCTTAGTAAGCGGTTCGGACGCCGGCGTCCTCAGCAGTTCCGACGAAACCTCCATTTCCAAATTTCCATCTGCCCGATCGTCGGGACTTGACTCCTGATCGGAGTCGGAAGGTTGCAACGCCGGCAAATCCGGTCTCACACTCGCAGTGCCGTCCGGACCTCCTGCTATAGAATCCACTTTTTCTGCTATACGTATCACCAAATCTTCAAGCTTACCAATGCGATGCAGAAGATTATCGGTAGCCTTGGCCCTAGGCTTGCGCTGTTTGTTCAGCTCGTAAAAGCAACTACTACTCAGATGCTGGCAGTGATTACATGGCATCATGCCGTCACATTTGATCTTTTTCCGGCGACACAGAGCACAAGCCTTCGCCACACGATCTCTTCTCTTTTCCTCCAAAGATGAAGGGCCCAGATTTGTCAGCATCGGGTAATTTGACAGTTTCGGCACACGGACTGGTTTGGTGTACGGGATTAGAACACAGTTGTAACTAGTAGCCGTTTGAAATAAAGACGCTCAGCCTTCAAGATTAGTTCCGAAGAGCTGGTATGACCGGCACTTATATAGCATTGCCTCCGGGTGTACGGGTTCGTGCATGGATTTTGCCTTTAACGTTTTACCTGTAAAGTTACTTTTGACGTTTTTCGCGACATGAATGTAGCGATGGCGGAGATAAATATGAATAATCCGCAGATGTTGGTAGTTCCGATCACAAGGGTGGAATGAGCTGGCGAAAATAGAATGAATCTTCAAGGCTAAATCCCGAATTGTGCATTGCGTCCTGCCGGTAGTCCTTCAAGATGCATGCAGATCGTATAATAATAAGATCAATCCGATCGAATTGATCTGGATTGTGACTTATGGTATTTTTCTGCATTTTAGAGTTTACGATGCCATCGGATTGTCGATACAGTGTCTATTTTTTTGGATTCTTTCACATTCTTGTCGCTTCTTTCCTCTTCTTTCTGGCTTCCTTACGTAATCTAAGATCCCTCCATAAGCACCGCTTGGACATTTGATGTCAATTTTCGCTTAAGGTTCCATTACCTTTTTTAATTGCATAGAATACTGAATTCGAAGAATAAATTTTTCGATTTCCATTCTCTGAAGCACTGGCTTCTGCTATTAGGCCCATTAATAATTTAATAATTATCCTGGTAACCATCAGACGGTTGGCTAATACTCACTTTGGTTACACTCACCTGGGTTACACTCACTTGGGCTACACTCACTTGTGCACACTCAATATTTTCCCTAGTTCTACATTTTCTTGTAGATTATTCCGCTTAATTGAGATTTTGACATTAAGACTGATCCATTGTCGCAATTCTATGTACTCACAAGGTCCCGTCATCCAACGGCTTACAATTTCGCACTGTGATTGTCAGATTCGCATTCTAATTGTCAATTTCGGATGTCTTAAGAATTATTAGCCTGGTTCTATCATTTTCAATATTCAGCCAATTACTCGGATTTTGCTAACAAATCTCTCCCGAGCCCCTTCCTTGGTTCTACAATCTTGATTCGAATAGGGAAGATTTCTGAACGTGGATGTTCACTCCGGTTCCTGTCTAAATCACAGACCATGAATTCATTCCTCATACTTTTCCAACGATCGCCTAAAACCTCGATTCCCTTCAATATCTACTTTCTTTTTTATCAAATCTCCTTAATTTCTCAAATCTCCTTAATTTCTCAAATCTCCTTAATTTCTCAAATGTGCTTTATTTACCCTTTACCTCCTCTTTTTTCGTTTCCCCTTCCTTCCTCTATTCCTCCATATGGCCAGTCGTGTCCATTGACTCAGTAATTCAATTCTCCAAATCTTCCATTCAACTCCCCCAACTTACCCCATGGTGGCTAGAAAACCAATCTTCTCCAACAAAGAAGATGCAAACGCCCGCGAGGCGTTGAAGCTCTACGAAGCTAAACAGTACAAGAAAGCATTGAAGCTCGTCGACCAGAACTTGAAGAAAAACTCTTCCCACGCCGAATCGTTGGCGTTGAAAGGTTGTGCCAACCACCAGTTGGGCCACAAGGCTGACGCCGAGCCCTACATCATCAAGGCATTGGCCAAAGAACCCGCAAACTATTTGGTAAACCACTTGGCAGGCATCTATTATAGATCAGTGGAGAATTATCCCGAAGCAGCCAAATGGTATAAAGCAGCCATCGACCATGGCCTGCAAAACACTCCCATCTTGAGAGATTTATCGTTGCTCCAGGCGCAGATCAGAGACTACAAGAACTTGAAGGATTCAAGACAACAATTCTTGGAAAGCCAGCCGGGTTACAGAGCCAATTGGACTGCGGTGGCTGTGGCCCACCATCTCAATAAGGACTACGATGCTGCCGTCAGTACCTTGGCCAAAATCGAGGGCATTATCAAGGACCATTTGCAGGAGCAGGATAAGTACGAACAAAGTGAATGTGTTCTCTACAAGAACTCCATCATTGCCGAGGCAGGCAACTTTTCCAGAGCGTTGGAGGAGTTAGAAAAGGACTCGGATGAGATCCGGGACCGTGGTTCTTTCTTGGAGTACAAGGCGAAATATTTGCTTCTCTTGGGAAAACTGAAGGATGCATCTTTGGTGTATCGGGAGTTGTTACAGAGAAACCCAGATAATGTATCGTATTATACCATGCTCGAGACTGCGTTGGGAACGCCGTCCGGATCTGTTGATCTCAGATTGAAGTTGTACGATAAACTCGCTCTGTTCTATCCTAGAGCAGATCCACCCCAATTTCTTCCTTTGACGTTCTTGCCAGCGTCGCATCCCCAGTTCCGAGAGAGAGCTTCCAAGTACATTTTGTCTCAGTTGAAGAGAGGCGTTCCTGCCACTTTTGTCAACGTAAAGCCTTTGTATACCAACAAGAAGAAACGCGATGAGATCTTGTCGATTGTGGAGGAATTCTTTGACAAAGAAGTTCCTCTGTTGGCTCCCACCGTGTTTGTGTGGGCAAACTATTTCTTGTCCCAGCACTACTTATATCTTGGAGATACCACCAGAGCTATGGCCTACGTCGACACGGCGTTGAACCATTCGACAACTTTGGTCGAGTTGTACATTCTTAAGGCTCGTGTTACCAAACACCTTGGAATGTACAAGGCAGCCGCCGAAATCATGCAAGAGGGCCGTTCGTTGGACTTGCAGGATCGTTTCATCAACTCTAAAACCACCAAGTATCTTTTCCGAGCCAACCAGATCGACGAAGCCATTGACTGCATCTCTCTTTTCACTAAATTGGACGAGGGTGCTGTCAACGGCCTCAAGGAATTGCACACCATGCAAGCTAATTGGGTGTTGGTCGAGAGTGCTGAAGCATACACTCGTCTCTATAGAGGGCAGCTTGGAAAGCTCGCAGATTTGCCTGCTGACTCCGATCAGATCAGCGAAGTCCAGGATTTTGCCGATATGTACCGTGGTTTGGCATTGAAGAGATACTTGGCAGTCGTTAAGGTGTTTAAGGTGTTTACCAACGACCAATTTGACTTCCACTCCTACTGTATGAGACGCGGAACTCCCCGTGACTACATAGACATGTTGAAGTGGGAAGACAAGCTTTATGGTACTCCAATCTATGTTAGAGCGATTAAGGGCTTGACTGACCTCTACTGGGAGATCTACAGAACTCAAAAGGAAGAGAAGGCTACCGAGGATCCAAAGGCCAAGAAGAAGAAGGCCAAGAAGACCAAGCCTCTCAACATCAAGAAGAAGAGCGAGCTCATTTCACGAGTGGAGTCCGAGAAGGATGATGCTGACCCGTTAGGGGCTAAACTCTTGTCAGATTTGAAGGAAGATCTGAATCTTTTGGAGGAATTGGAGAATCAGGCGAAGATCTTGACCACCAATGCCGATAAGTACAAGTTCACCTGGGAATTTGCCTACGATGTTTACTTGGAAGAGAAGAAGTACGTGTTGGCCTTGCAAAGCTTAAGAAACTGGGCCAAGATCGTGGACCCTCACAATGAAAAGCTAAAGATTGTCACGGAGAAGGTAAGCCAATTCCGTACAGAATTAGCCAATGACACTACGTCGAACCCTGCAATTGTCAAGGTTGCCCAGAAGGGCTTAGAGAGCGCATTCCCACAATAGTCATTTAAAGTATACACTTAAGTGTTGAGCCAAGACTCTGCCTGTGAGCGTGCAACCGAGGAGGCCAAGTTGAGTGTTTGCTGACCCATGGGGAAGTAGCTGACGGTGTACCAAATAGCACTGATTAGCTGAATGGCAGCAAAGACAATGGAGAGAAGTGCCGACTTCAACGACAAGCTCGAGATTAACGTCATGATGATGCTCGTGACGAAAACAATAGTAAATATGAGTCTGGTGGACGAGAACAAGTGGGTAAGGTAAGCCTGGAACCCCTGGAGCACACCAAAACTCACCAAGAAGAAAATAGAACCCAATGACCATAGTAAAGCGAACTTCCGTGGTTTTAGCGAGAGAACCGGGAAGAGAAAGATGCAGATCATGTAGCAGCACACGCTTCCGCCGAATGTCAAGGCGAAAATCAACATTCTGTCCCACCGAGACAACTCAAAATATCCGGGATCCAGAGTTACGTAGTTGGAATCATCCTCCAAGTAGATACTCTGAGATCTGAACGGATTCAATTTCTGAAGTCTGGTCTTGAAACCCGATTGAGGCTCCGATGGCTGAGTAGCCGGTGGAGGCAATGGTGCACCATCGTCCTGGGACAACGGAGAATACTTATTTTTGAATGGTTTGAAGAAACTCATGGTTTGTTGAAGAGAAATCGTTGGGGCTGAAGTGATAGGAGAGGCGAGCACGTGACTGGGAGGTTATGTCGGAAGTTATTATTCGGAGGCGGACGGTAGAAGGGCTTAGAGATGCCAATGTGGTCCTAAATGGGTAAATTTCTTATTATTTATGTTTGATATCCAGAAAGTAGCCATGAATTATCAATCTTAACCTCACTCTAGTAGTGCGCACTAGGCGACGCTTCTATACATAAGTACTAGCAGTACTACACCTATATATCTCCATAGAGTATCTCCATCTAGTTTCTCCAACTATAATCCACGCACATACAATACACCATGTCGGCAGCCACTAGTTCCTTTTTTTCTACATATGCTCAGCTTATAGCGTTGGCTCCCGATGCTCCTGCCGACACTTTCTATGGAACTGACGAATACAACAAAATCGACACTTTGGGCCCATCGTTGCCCAGACTTCCGCATCTGTTTCCGCAGCAAAAAGGGGACAATTCCGACAACGAGGATGTGGTGACCATCAAGGTGAAGTCGATCAAGCCTCCTTTCACGTTTTCCACTGTGCTTCATGGCATTCCTCTCAGCTATTCTATCTATAAAATCAAGACGAAATTGGTGGAGGAAATGGACGTTTTGAAGAATGCTGGTGCTTCACCCGGCGACTTAAAGTTGATGATTAAGGCCAAGGTTGTTTCAGATGCGACGGTTCTCTCGTCTTTGAATTCTGTAGGTGCAGAAATCAACTTTACTGTGATGGTTTCTGCTCCAAAGCCCAAGAAGGTGGATGCGGTGGATGCTGTCGACCTAGCTGAGGTTCCAAAGGAGGCCACAATCAGTGTGGCCTCATGGGTGAAGATTGGTGATATTTTGGAGGGGGATCTTGGGGCAGAGGCAGCGAAGGTTGCTTTGGAGAAGTTTAAGAAGGCATTGTGAGTAGAAAATGAAGTAGCGATGGGAGTTGTGTAGAGATGGGATTCATTTCACATTGGGATTCATTTCACAGTGGGATTCATTTCGCAGCGGGATTCATTCACTATCGGATTCATTCACTATCAATGACATGAATAGATAGTATACTTCCTATCGTCTATAAGATCCTAATATTGCGTGATCTTCATTATAGTATTGATCTGTACCTATGTTCCAGTGGTCCAAGTTAATGGCCAACATTAAATGCATCACACACTAAATGTGAAACCTCTGGCCAATTCTTCCACTCTTGTCGCTTCTTCACTTTCCATACTTCTTGCTAAGTAGCTCATTCAAGCTGTGGCCCTCGGCCCTTCCAACCCTTCTCTCATGAAGATAATAGGCCGAAATACCAATAGAAATCGCTATAACGGGGTCAGCAAACCGCGATATCAAGTACTTATATTGCATTTCAAGACTCTAGTCCAATACTTGATGGTGAATTGCGCACACTATACAAGACTCCATCATGAGAATCACTCGCAATGGATTGTGCTATTTAAGGAAATGCTAAATATAATGAAGTCTTTAAAGGTATCTAGAATATAAGAAAATCACTTTGCTTTCTTAACAAATTTCTTCCTCATCCGGTTGCTGATGTGTTTGTTCCATGTAACTCCACTCATAATCGACTTGTGGAACCCATACACGTCGTGGATCTCGCTATCTACAGATCCAGCTTGCTGTAAAGCCTCCCGCTCCTGCTCACTCATTCCCGTGTAAATAAATGCATTTTGCTTGTTCTTGATCTTGTTCCGCTGCTGCGAGACAAACTCCCGGCAATTGTTGATTTCGTCTTGCAGAAGAAACCCGTACCCGTAACCACCAATCTTCTTGAAACAGCTGTCAATGAGCAAATTTGGATCGGTGATTGTTTTTGGAAAGTTTTGCATGAATTGGAATAATTCAATCTGCTCAGTTTCGTCTGAATTACGAGCATCTCTTGATGTGAACGATGGCTGATCCAAACATAATCGACAGATGGTGAGAGAAATGCGGAAAATGGTTTTGGATCCCTCGTACCAGAGAATGTCCCATACCCTAAGCACACTTTCGATGGGGAGCACGCCAACAAAAACTGACATAAACCACGAGGATGTTACGAGTGTAACTGGTGGAAGTCGGATCAAGATTTTATCCTCGGTAACCACCTCTCCGTCAAAGCTCTTGCCGATAATATTCCAGAGTTTGGGAATATACTCTCTTACACACATCATGAGCACCCCCTGGTCTGTATGAACACCTTCCAAGTTTGCTGAGTGAACCTTGGGAAGAATGCGTTCTGTCAATATTACAAGCATCCAGAAAGAATGTTCCTCGTCCATGAAGAGAAGAAGAAGCCCCGCTAGGAAATTGAGAGACTGGCAGTAGCCAATGTGGGGCAGATAGTGGGCGAAAGCAACCAAAACTCGTCTTAGAGATTTGATCATGGCTGACTCCGGTTGTGACTCGTCCTGGAGACTCACCAGCGAGAGCGACAGAAGAGAGTTGAAGTAGATATTGTCAGGGAACGTTCTGTTCAAGTCACGCTCAATGACCTCGGTGTCCTTATTCTTAACTCCGATGGTGTCGGCCACTATTCTATCGTATACACCTAGATTGGCATTGAGTTTCTCGTAGCCGCCCCCATAAAAAAACCACGCGTTACCCCTCCATTCGGGCGGGATCCCCTTCCGAATCAATTTCTTCAGCTTATCTGACTTTGGTGGGAATCTTGTTGGTGGTTTCTTACTATTGAGTAGTAAGCCACTTTGCTTCATCAACAAGTTCCATTTGCGGCGCTGGTGGATAAGATGCGGCAGATATTCGGTGAACCACGCGTTATATGACTGTTTTGACGATTCAAAGTACGACGACTGCTTCTTGAATCCATACATATCGACGTTGCTGTCTAAAATCCGAGCAACTTCCTTCTCAGAGGATTCTTGCAAGTTCGGTCGCACAGACGTGACGCCAGCGGTATCTGGCATCAAGATCTTGCTTGCCACCAGACTTATGGCCCCTGTGGACTCTGTGGCGTCGACGTTGGCCAGGGTAGAGTCATCTCCACCGAGTGAATGGTTGAGAATAGCCACAAACGGCTGATTTTGCGGGGAACCGGGCAATTCGGGCAACTTCAGGGAATCGCCAGCTTCCGTGTTTGTGTAGTGGATGCTTTCAGCACCGGACTCGTGGGTGGCCACCAGATCAACGTCCACCGCCACGTCGTATATGTCCAAGAGAGAGTAATTGTGGGAGTAGCTGGACTGTGGGCGCAGCACGGAGTTTAGAGCGGAATTCCATTCCGTTGAGGATCCAGGATCTAAACTGGATCCCATGGTTACGACTATTTGAGGTCAAGAGGAAAAGTGGTTGGTTGAAACGTCATCTGGCAACCTAGGGTATGTGGTGTGTGCAGTGACTGGGGAAGGGCCGGAAGGGAAATGGGAATAAAGCGGAGGGAGGCCAATGGAGGCGGAGATAATTTGAACTGAAAGAAGAGAATCGGATATGGAGAAACGGAGAAATCGACATTTTCTCCTTGATCGCAGCTGGTGATTTGTACTTGTTGTATTAGTTCTAGTAAAATGCTCACTACAGCATTTCATCATTTTTTCGCAACCAACTTCTCCCAAGACACATTCACGTGGCACCACTATGAACTTTAAGAGAAGCGAATATCAAGCAAAACGATACATTGAAGATAAAAGGAATCTATCCAGGGGTCTGCTTCTGGTCTCCAAACTTTCCCAATTCCAAATCTTCAACTTCTTAATCATTATCTATCATTGCTGGCTTTTATTCCCACGTGACCATTCTCAACCATTTCCAACCATCACAAACACTTCTTCTCCATATGTTCTGGAGATCCTCCTCTGCCCCGGTCACATTTGACCTGTGCCGACCAGTATCTCTACCCGAAGGGGTGCTAATATCACATGACTTCAACAAGCAGGTACGTTACATCCTGTCGGCCGTATACCATCAGGAATGCTACTTGGGTGTCACTCCCATGTTGAACACCAACGTCAATTTGATCATGAATGTATTTTCCCAACCGCTACCTATAGTCAGGGAGTCGTGGGAGGAGTACACGCTGCACCCGAACCGCGGGGTGTTTATATATAGCGTGGTGCCCATCATCTATTCGCTCTCGATTTCGGCGGTGGTGACTTGGTTTCTCACCATCTTTGTTCTCGCAAACTATACCATCAAGCCGTCGTTGCTCTTGAAATCTTCCACAATAATGCTGCTGATATATATGGTAATTTCGGTAATAACCTCCATTGTCGTGTTGCACGGCCAACAGAGGCAGGGGTTCTTACATGCTTCTGCGCTTCTATATCATATCAATCAACAAACCTACATGAATGTCATCGACATGTTGTTGGTTTTCTTCTTGCAGGTCAACCAGGTGCAAGTTGTGATGCGGTTATTTTCTCGTCAAAGCGATAAGCGGCTCATTTTCTTGGTAGGATTGGTGGCGTCGTTGGCTTCCCAGACCCTCTGGTCCATCACCAAATTCTATAACTTCTCTGCCGACGACGAGGTGGGGAAGATTCTACCTGCATTCACCTACTTGATTCGAATCGCCATGAGCATCAGTTATGCTGCCATGTTCACGGCGTTTCTACTAACAAAGTTGAAGACACTTTTTGCTCATAAAGGTATATGGCCAATCTCGCTTCTAACCCTTATTTTCATTTATTCCCCAGTGGCGTTTTTCATCGCCGATGTGTCTAGTGCATGGGTTTACGAGTTGTCGGAAATCTTTTCCGTGGTCACGTACGTTGTTTGCGTGGTGATTCCATGGGAATGGTGCAACAAGTATAATGTCATCCGCAGAATGAAAGAAAAGGAGGGGGTGCTTGGCCGTCGTTTCCACGAAGATGAAATTTGCGAGTTGGACCGTTTTGAGCTATTTGTGGAGGAGGAATCAGACACTGACTCAAGTGATGAAGGCAGTCATTTGATGTCTCATGCGTCTAATGTTTCTGGGCCAGGGCGGGCCAAGCAACCTGAATCTGATTTGCAGGAACTGATCGCTGATTCCACTGAAACTCCTTACACTCGATTAGTTACGGGAATATGGGTGTTGCGAGACAGGTTTCTCGATATCACCGACAAGATCATTGCTACTGGATTAGCAATTCCCAGATCGGTGAGTGCGGTGAGTGCAGTGAGTAATCAGCCCAATTTTCATTTTGACAGGCACGGGACTGGCTCTGTGGAGGAGGCACCGACAAGGTCGAGAACAGTGGCATTTGCTGATCTGGAGAATACGGGACGTAATAGAAGAGACGTTTTTGTATATTCCACAAAGGATGTGCGCATCGATGTGGATGGTTAGTAAGGAATATATGCATGGGTAGGTAGAATGTAAATGATGTAAATGATGTACTTGTTGATTCTTGTTGATTCTTAATGATTCTTCTTCATTCGCTGCTTCTCTATCCTACTTTTCATGTCCCAAAGTTGCCACACGCAAACATTCCTCCTCAAACCCAGGAATATGTATGTACTCAACTCCTCCATCTGTCAACTTTTGTTTCCCAGTGTTGTTCTTCACAAACGTATCGGGCTCCACAACCCCTACAAAACATGTCTTGATCTGAGTCGCCAACACCCTATCCACACAAGGTGTATTCCCCACCGATCTATTCGAGCAAGGCTCCATGGTAGTGTACAACTCTGTCCCTTCAGGAACGTCTGTTTTACCCGTTTTGTCAAAATACTTCTGCAAAGCACATTGTTCGGCATGGGTGTTTCCAGGCAATTCTCTTGTATGGCCTGTAGCCAAGATTTCACCATCAAGAACCAAAACTGCCCCAACGTTGAATTGAGTTTGTGTTTCTCCACACTTTTTGGCCTCATCCAACGCTAGTTGCATGAATTCACGGTGTTGATCAATGGCCCAATCGGGATAATCTACCAGATACGACCACAGTTTATCGGCGCTCTCGTACCGGAACGCATGGAGCCAGAGGTCTAGATCGTTTGGTCCTGGGTCCGTGTAGAGTGGAATATCACAAACTTCACATGTTTTATCCGTCAACACCTCTCCATCTTCCTGAGGATGAATCCAAGTGGAGCATGCACGAGACTTGCCAATCTGATCCAAACGGCCAATTATTTCAGGATCGGCGCCGTGGTTTCCTTTTCCAAGCTCCGAATTTCCCCAAATGTACTCACTCAGGTAGATGGGGTCGTTGGCGATCGGATGTCCAATGTACTGAAGATGAACTCTAATCTGGTGAGTTCTACCTGTAAGTGGCTGACATTTCACAATGGAGGTATTTGATTTTGCGTCGTACGACACTCTGGTGAATTCGGTGGTGGCTGGCTTTCCCTTTTCGAGATCAACCACGTTAAGTGCATGTTTGGGCGAAACGGTATAGAGTGGCGGGTCCACCTCCACCTTCCCAGTAGGAAACTTACCTTTCACTCTGGCAATATACTCTTTTTTAACAGTTCTTTCTCTGATCTGCTTAACGAAAAACTCAGCCCCACGAGCATTCTTTCCTAGGAACATGAGCCCCAGCGTGAGTCTGTCGAGTCTGTTACATGGATGGACCGTTTTTCCATACTCGTGCTGAAAGATTTTGGTGATGGTGTTATATCTGTACCTCCCGGTAGGATGCACGGGGATGCCCGAAGGCTTGTCTATGGCGATTTTGTCGTTGTCCTCAAAAACGATTTTGATGGGCCGAGAAGATACTGCGGGCTCATGGCGATGACATCTGTGACTAATGAGATCTCCATTTCTCACCACAGAATCGATGGTTGTTGGAGCTTTATTGAGCATCACCTGTCCGTCAGCAATGGCCCGACGGTAGAATTCTGCATCTTTGTCTCTAAATTCATCCACGAAAACATCGATAAGTTTTCTGTCTCTCCATCGAAGTTTACAATACGTTAAGTATGTGAAGTAGTATGGTGTCACCCGACGCAAAGGACCGTCTACTACGTAGGTTGCGCCTTCAGTTTCTTCTTCGTGAATAGTTTTGTCATTGTTACCTTCGGAAACGAGAACGTCTTTGTCCACAGCTTGCTGCTTCAACCGGAATCCAAGATCATCTCTGAGTTTCTTCAGTCTTCGAGGAAATCTCAAAGGCTTTGCGTTTTCGCTAGCTGACGAGGCTTCTGGAGTGGCGGAAGGTGACAGCGAGGCTGCACGCTTGGCCGATTCGCCCATTTTTTTGTAAATTATTGAGAAATGGCGGAGAATTGTAACTATTCACTTAGGCACATTTCAATCGCGCAGGACTAATTTTTGGACACTATGGATCCCGATCCGAAGATTGGTCACAACTTAGAACCATGTCATTAATTGTGACCCTTAGAAAGAGAATGACAAGCCCTCAGATCGAAGGTTGAAATTGAAAAATACAAGTAATTGGATCAAGAATGTCTCAACCATTCACTTGATGAGGGAGTTGAGGTCTGGATGCGCTTGATCTCTCTTTGTCAAATAGGCGAAAAAGAAAGTGCTTTTCACTGTAGCAGGATGGGAAAGACTCTCAGTTGCAGAAATGGAGGTTATCAATTTCTTGCCGCAACAATAAGCAAATGACAGAAGAAGTGATCACAGAAGTCCTAACTCGCTTGGCCATGATTCATAACACCATGAAACATATCTGGGAAATGAGACCACATCTAGTTGACGAAGTCTTCAGGTTTGTTACAGACATTGAAAGATGAGCAATGATCAGAAATACTCCTGGAGGAACTTTTGGTGTTGTCAGAAGTGCTCACTTTGAGATCAAAGCCATCATGGAGTACGTGAGGAGGAAATCTTCAATTATCTTCAGCATGTTACCCTAGAAGAATCCAAGAATGATAAATTCAGGCAGAACAGGGCTCGCGGATCATAAATGCTCACGATAATCAGTTGAGAGTAGATCATCTAGGAGACCTAGGTAGGTCACAATGATTTTGGGCTTAACAAGCACTACACTGAACAATGTCACAACCCAAAAAGAGCAAGTTGGATGTTAATAATAGTCAAAAGCTTTTGAGTGAACAGATATAGACAGAATATAATGAAAGTGAGAATGAGAATATCGTTCTAACAAGCTTATCATATTCGTATGGAATGTTCTAACTTCGTTACATATGCTTCTCGGTCTAGCTTAAGATAAACATTAATTCTACATATCCTCATTGAAATATCCACCAATTAATATTATTCCCTCAGAGTAATCCCTGCTTCTTCAACTCAACATAATCCTTATGCGACATCACATTGCCATCGTCGTCCTCCACCTCTACCATATTCTCAGCATTATGCTGTGATTCCGCCCGATTCTTGCGCAACTTCTTCCACAAGTTCTGCGCATCCTCGATTCTGGAAATATTGTTGAATGACCACACATCTGTCTCGGGGATTCCAAGCGACATAATCCCATGCACATGTTTGGCTTGAGAAAAGTGCTTAGTATATTGCTGGCGTCCTTTATAAATGGCATTTCCACATATTTCACACTGATATGTATGGTGCAAGCCCTGGAGTTTATAAAGCCATAGTGGGATCGGTGTACCATCTGTTCCAATAGGAAGATCCTTTGAGAATAATTCGTCGTCGTTATCATCTTCATCATTTTCTTCTGAATCTGACTCGGGTCCAGTGTATTCGGATTCTTCTCCGACGGCTGCCAAAACCTCCATTGCCTTTTCACGATCCGAGAGTCCCGATCTCTGCTCGTGGTTTTGTATAGTTGCCTTCCATTCCGATTCCAATGCAGAGAACATGATTTTGATTTGTGCCTCCAATTGGCTAGCGGACGGGCCCTGCTGACTAGAAATGATTTGCTCGGGTTGGCCAGAACTTTCTCGGGCCACGTTCTTTTTATGCTTTTTTCCACCCAAATGTCCCTTGTAAACAGAGACTTTGTTAAAAATCTTGTTGCATGCTTTGCAATACACCTCGCCGTTTTCATTTGGCTTTCCGTCCTCCATTTCTGGGTTTCCATCCTTTTCTACCTTGCCAGCGTCATTTTCTACCTTAGCATCGCTCGCCACATCCAAATTTGGCATAGTTGCCAAAGGATGCGTGTTTGCAAATGCACGCTTCAAGTACAGTAGTAGCGACTCAAGATACCTGAGGTAGTCGCTACTGTTGGAATTGGGGAAGTTAATCACATTCTGCAAGTACTGGCTGTACGTTTCCAGCGACAGAGTAGCTCTTTTGTACATCTCGTAATACAACGACAAGTCCAAGTAGCGGCCGTACATCTCCACATCATTAAAATCGCCACTGACTTGGTCCAGAAGATGTGCTGCTGCTTTAGAAAGAACATACTTACGCTTCGTTCTGGTACCCATTTTATCCTCTTCGGGAGCACTCAGATAGATCCGGAACACGTCCATGAGACTCTCCGCATTGCCCCTGGCATGATCTCGCGTATTCTTGAGCTTGTTTAATTGGTTCTCGAACAGTTGAAATGTCATTTTGCCATCAGTTAACCGTTCGACATCAAAATCCAACTTGGACGAACCAAAATTTGCACGGGCCCGCAGAGTATCACGTTGAAGCTGTTGGCCAAAGAATTGGAGCTCGTGCTCTTGTAGAAGTGTTTCTTTGTGTGGCCTTTTTCTTGGGTTCAGAACCCCATCAACACTGGAGATATTAGCATGCGATGCTAAAGAAGGATTCTTGCGGAACCGCTGGGCAGATGCAGCTTCCAACACCTCTATTTCCTCTAGAAGCTGTCGCTGTACCTCAAGAGACATTTATTTTATGTATAGAGAGCTTCTAGTGAATCTTCAAGATATCTACGCATCGCAGCCATCACATCCGTGCCCCCATAGTTAAGCGCAGTTCCACAGCAACTTCATCTTCATGTCAATCCCACTATATCTACTCACCTATAATGCCGGTAAGCTACGGTTAGATGCCACCGATTTCATCGAAAAAGTCGGAGCCACTCTTCCCGACGACATCTGCGATCTCTATGTTTTTGGTTTTCAAGAGATTTGTTCCATTCTAGATGGTTCGTTCCACGACATAGTTAACAGACACATGATTACCATCAATCTGATTGTGATCGACACTTTGAAGCGCAAATACGCTTCCTCATCCGGTGACTATAATTTCACCACCGTAGGATTGCACCATGTGGGGGCAATTGGCATGATTGCAGTTACTCCTTTTCCTCTGAGATTCAGAGATACAAGGTATGCAGACGCAAGCTGTGGAAATGGAAACTCGCTGTTGAAGGGAGCTGTGGGGTTCCGGATGCGGTATTCTCGGGATATGACGGAATTTGTCGAGTTAACGTTCGCCTCGGCGCATCTTTCTGCCTACGAAGGTGAGTTCTACTACTTGAGACGAATCAACAATATTCAGACGATAATGCGGGCATTGGACTTTGGTGATGGGCACAGCTTCTTGAAGTCCAATAGTCACGCCTTCTTCTTGGGCGATCTCAACTTCAGAACGACTAAATCAATCAAAATGGCCATGGCAACAAGTACCCTCACCGAACTTCTTGAACTTCTGGACCAATCGGAATCACCAGCCGCCAACGATCACATCGACGAGTTGGCGATCAAATACGATGAATTGACCCAGGGAAAGAATAACGGAGAGCTTCTCTCCGGATTTGATGAGGCCTGTATCACATTCAGACCCACCTACAAGTACCACCCAAACACTGCAATCTACAACAGCAGTCGATGCCCGCTGTGGTGTGATCGGGTCTTTTTCCAGAACACGTATCGTGAGGGCTTGAGCGTCGACATCCACAACTACAAAAGTGTTTGTCCATATATGCGGTCAGACCACCGACCCGTATATCTTCATATTACAGTACCTTTTGAGGCTCCGGAAAGTATCATTGGTGCAAACGGATACTTGATGATTCTTCCCAGCGCAGGACCTAGCCGCCATGCAAGTCATATTCTGTCTTCTATGGATGAATTTCCCGATTCTAGAGATGCTGTGAGTGGACCCACCGATATCTACATAAAGTGCACTGTGCTCGATAAGGTGGCGCAATTGTTTTTGAGGAGAATCTCGGATTATTTCATCGGCTACGGGTTGTGGCTCTCAACTACTTCTCGGGGAAGACTTCTGTTGCTTTTTGTTGTATTGATGCTTTGGCTTGTCTATGCTATGTATCGTTAGGTGGTTTGGGAAAGGACTATATAGGGACTCAGGAAAGGACTAATTGCCCAACTTTTCAAACACAAATCCAATGTAAAACGCCACGGCTTCCTTCTCATCTCCCTCCACACCGTACTTTCCATCTGCACGCTTCATTCCATCCACCAAGTTCTTATTCAACCGAGAAAAGTAGTTGGGGATCTCCAGATTGAATATGTCGATGAAGTTCTTCTTGTACTTCAAAATCAACCCAAAGTCCTCACATAGCAGTCGCAAGTACTCGAACGGCACCACATACTCTGGGACATCGTCAACGGCATCTTTCAAGAAGTAGTCGTACTTGTTACCAAATGGTGATCTGAACACTCCGTCTTCAGGAGGATCGTTCTCGAATTTCACATGGTACAAACTATTGCCAAATGTCTTATCGTCCGTATACTCTTTCTTGACGATTTTGTCTCGGATAAAATCAGACGACGGAATAGTACCAATAAAGGTTCCTCCCGGGCGTAGAGACCGAGTGACATTAGTGAGGATCTGACGAACCTTTGATTCTGTCTCCCAGGCATAATGGAAAGAAAATTGAATGGAAACTGCATCAACAGGAAACAATCCGTCCATAATTCCTGGGAAGTTGGGCTCAAGGATTTCTGGAAGTGCATAGGTGAACAAGTCACCCGTAGCAAAGCAAGCCTCGAAATTATAACGTCTAGAATCTCTGTGGCGCTTGGAGTTTGGATTTTGTGGAATGAATCTGGCCTTATTCTGCGAGTATCTAGAATACGCTTCTTTGACCGAAGCATCACTGATATCAATGCCAATGTAATGGTCAACATGAACAAACTCGCACTTATTCAAGTCGCCGCCTTTGCCACAACACAAGTCCACAAACACTAGCGGAGCACCTTCGTGTCGCCTTTTGACAAAGTTTCCCAAAAGAATGTATTTGATGGCATTGTTGAAGTTTCTCAATTTGTAGATAGGCGATCTAGTTCTTGAACCCTGGAGCTTTGACTGGTGAGTTCTCTGATTATAGTGAGCCCTCACAATACTGTTGATGTCTCTATTTTCCTTGTGAGTGATGGAACTGTGGAATGTTCTGTATTCACTCTTGTTTCCAGGTCCGCCAACAGTAGGAATACTCGTATAGGGCGCAGCGGCAACCTCTGCTTCGGCTTCTTCGCTGACTTCCTGGGCTCTTCTTGGATCTTCTTGACCTCTTCTTGCATCTTCCTGAACTCTTTTTGAATCTTCCTTCTCCATATCAGAATCAGTTTCTCTTCGGATCACTCTGGAACCTTCAGAAGATCTTGGTGCTCCATACTTCGAATACCGATCATTGCTAGTCGCATATTTGGCGTAACGGTCTTCTGTCGAACTTGAAGCCTGTCCTCGACGGCCTCCATACTTGTCGTACTTATTATCTTCCTTGTTCTGGGCTTTACTCTTCATCCATGCGGGAATTGCCTTACCAGTGTCACTATACACCGAGGCCCCAGATGGAGTGGGTGTTGAGGCTATTTCTCTTCTGGATAGAGAGTTGCTGAAGTCTGCATCGGCGTGGACTCTTTTGGTTTCTGGTGTTGGAGATTGAGAACTTTTCCTCTTTTCACCTTGAGCGGCCGGCAAATTGTCGTTCGTTGTGGGGACAGTGTCTCCAATTGGAGATTGGTCTGTTTCTTCGAAATTCAGAATTTCAGACGAGTCTCCAACATCTGCTGAGGTGGGAGGAGAAGACATTGAAGATTAAGTGGTGAATTGGATGAGAGATTGGAGTGCAGAGAAGATGGTGAAGAAGGTACTCTAAGGTTGAAAAGGCGATTTGGCCAGGAAAAATGATAGAAATTAAAAAATGATAATAAATAACGGGGCTTGGGTAGTACTGCTACAGAATAGATATATTGGGTATCGGTTGGGAAATATTTGTAGGGCCTTATGAAGAGATGGTACATGGTAACTTGACTTTGAGAGACATTTTCGTCAATCAAGATACTTTTTAAACAAGATTGATATATGAGGGGAAAATACAAGGTCTCTAGAAACGTGGGGATCCATGGGAAATACATAGATTTGTTTGATATTAACAATTCACTACATACTTCAATCGAGATCCAAAAAGCATTAGCGCCTATAACTCACTATCTTCCATTTGGACAGCTAAATGTTCACATTGGTCACTTCAAATATTAACATTCTCTATCATATCCATTGTGTTCTTTTCTAAAACAATAAATTGGGACATTATCTGGCTAGATAAAGATTGGAGGTTTAGCATTTCGCTTTTCTTGGTCAAATTTTGAAAAATAGTGGTTAAAAATAGTGCATTAACTTACAAATTATAAGTAAAAACCATTGAAGGATTCAAACTGTTCGATTTGCTCCATTTTGTCAACTTTTTTCACTTTCACCAACATATCAATTCAGCATCATCAACTTCCATCAAATGGCTCTGTGGCCGAGCGGTCTAAGGCGGCAGACTCAAGTTCTGTTATCGTAAGATGCGCGTGTTCGAATCACGCCGGAGTCATTATTTTTAATTTTTTCGACCAATGTCGTCATTTTCCACGTCATGTTTCTAATATTCCAAAATTCATAACGTCGCCTACTTTCATTATGATAATTAAGCATCCATTTCATTTTCCACTCCCGCGATCGGCATATTGAGTCATCTTGTGGTACGTGCATATATGTAGGCAGCACCACTTATCGCCGATTGACACCGAATCTCAAAGTATTTCACCTGTAGCTCCATAATGTCGGATTCTGAAGTCAAATCTTTGCTTGATACAGATTTATACAAATTGTCCATGCAGGCAGCGGTGTTTCAACACTTTAAAGATGTGCCTGTTTTGTACAAGTATAAGAACAGAACACCCCTGATGGTGCTCAATGCTGAGGCAATTGGGTGGATTAAAGAGCAGATCTCCAAATTGGGTGAATTGAGCTTTTCTTCAGATGAAATTGAGTATTTGGCCAAAACTTTGCCTTATTTCCCAAAGGACTACTTGGAAGACTTGGCTACATTCAGATTGCACCCTGATAGTCAGGTTACTTACATCAATGATAAGGAAAACTTGCAAGAATTCGGGTTGCATGTTGCAGGAACATGGTACGACACCATTCTCTATGAAATCCCGGTTCTAGCCATTGTATCTGCCGCATACTTTAAATTCGTGGACACAGATTGGAATTACGAAGGGCAAAGGGAATTGGCTGAACACAAGGGCAAGCAATTGCTTGACAATGGATGTCTTTTCAGTGAGTTTGGTACTCGTAGAAGAAGATCATTCGACACTCAAGAAATCGTTGTTGATGCCTTCTGCAGAATAGCTAGCAATAACGAAAATGGAAAGATGTTCTTGGGCACTTCAAACGTTCATTTGGCCAAGAAGTACAACGTTGCGCCTATTGGAACAGTTGCCCACGAATGGTTCATGGGAGTGGCTTCCATCACCCAGGATTATACTAATGCCAACAAAGCAGCCATGGATTACTGGCTCGAAACTTTTGGACCACAAAACGCCGGATTGGCGCTCACCGACACATTTGGAACTGATGCTTATCTCAAGGCGTTCACCAAGCCGTATTCAGACTACTACACTGGAGTGAGACAAGATCTGGGAGATCCTGAGTTGTACGCTTTGAAAATTGCCAATCACTACAAATCTTTAGGTTACCCTCCATTCTCAAAAGTCATTTGCTTCTCCGACTCGTTGGACGTGGAGAAGTGCCTCAAGTATAAGAAATGTGCCGAATCGGTAGGCCTCAAGGTGACGTTTGGGGTTGGCACCTTTTTCACGAACGATTTCAACAGAAACGTCGCCCCATTTGAGAAATCGCAGCCGCTTAATATTGTCATCAAGATCGCCGAAGCTGCCGGCAACCCTGCCATCAAGATTAGCGACAATTTGGGAAAGAACATGGGAGACCCCGATGTAGTGCGCAGAGTCAAGGAAGAGCTTGGGTATACCGAGAGAGAATGGGCATCTGGTGACGAAAGCAAGCGGTGGGCCAACTGAATGAAGAATAATAACGTAATGTCATTGACTCGCGATATAGACGGATTTCCTGTGGGTTGTCCTTTCGATTTTCCTCTGGCTCAGTCACAATTGTTGCAACATCCTGTACATCTTCCGCATCACTCAATAAAAAAGCTACTACTCAGAACCCTACTTTCACTATGCCTGTCACCTACGAGGGTCTATTGAGCGTCTTGAACGTTGTGGATGGCTCGGAACGAAGTGAAGCCCAACAAAATGCCGAAGTTCAGTTGAAAGCATGGGAAACCGACCGTGGCTTTCACTATCTTCTCCAGGATATATATCTTAAAGTAGACCTCCCACTCAGAGTGCGATGGATGGCTATTATTTGCTTCAAAAACGGCATTGAGAAGTACTGGCGATCTTCGAAGACTAACGCTATTACCAAGGAAGAGAAGGCCCAGATCAAGAGCCGATTGTTCTTTCTCATCGACGAGAGAAACTCTCAATTGACTATTCAAAATGCTCATGCCATTGCCCGGATTGTGAGGTTTGATTTCCCAAGCGAATGGCCCACGCTATTTGACGACGTAAGCAAATCGCTCGAGGAGTATGTTTTCACATCGGGGAATCTTGTTGCTGCGAATAATCTCTTGATCATTCTCAACCAGATGATCAAGTCGGTGTCAATGGTCAGAATTGGTAGAGCCCGCCATGCTCTTCAGAGTAAGGCTCCCATTATTGTGCCAGTTTTGGTGAAGCTGTACTGCAAATTCTTTCAGATGTGGACTTCGTCGCTCGATTTGACCATCATGGAGATCTGTTACTTATGTCTTAAGAATCTTCGCAGAATCATCCCAGAAGGTTTCGAGCAGCCCCACAAGAACTCAACAATCAACGATTTCCTCAAAATCTCTATAACCCACCTTCAAGGATTGGTTACTGAACATGAAAAATATCCGTCGGACTTGCTCGAAAGATATGTGAAATGTTACAGCAAGTTGTATGTCAACTTGATCAACCACAACCCCACTAGCTTCATATTGGTGCCGTCGTCGCAGGAAATTGTTTCGACGTTCATGGCATTGCTTGAGACAAAGGCTGAAGCCATCTACAATAGCACTGAAGAGAATGATTTCTGGGAGGTTTTGGCTCTCAAGGGATTCTTAATCTTGAAGAAAATGATTGCCTATGTGTACAAACTGGGTGCAGTGACCCTCAAGCAGAGGAACGACAAAGACGAAGTGAATAACGCAATTTTTAAATTGAAGTCAGAGTTTTTCACCTCACAAGTTATTCTCAACTTGTGTGATTTGATCATCAATTGGTATTTGCGTTTGAAGCCTGCTGATCTAGAGAGTTGGCTTCTAGAGCCAGAAGAGTGGACGAATGAAGAACTTAGTTCAAGTTGGGAGTACCAGGTTAGGCCCTGTGCCGAGAATTTCTACCAGGATCTAATCAGATATTTTAAGGATGATCTTTCCGATTTTATTTTGAAGAAAATCTCTTCTGGGCTATCGAACAATGATTCTGTTGCCAACATTTTGATCAAGGACTCCACCTTTTGCACTTTCCAGCTCTCTGCGGACTCCATCGCAGACAAAGTAAACTTCGATCAACTCTTGCAACAAGTGTTCATTCCCGAAGGATTGCACAATGACATGATCGAAAATAAGATCATAAAACGCAGAATGTGTCTCATTATCAGCTCGTGGGTCACTGTGAACTGCAGTAGAGAAAGCCGGGTGGATATTTATAAGCTTCTCATCAATTTCATGCAACTGGATAATAAGATCAACGACAAAGTTGTGAAATTAACTGCTGTACAGACATTGAGAACTGTGATCAACGACTGGGACTTCAACAAACAGGACTTCCAGCCATTCCTTAAGGACTTCGTGGTACTTTGCATGGGGATGTTAAAAGAGATGGGATACACTGAATCCAAGTTGTATATCTTGGATACTTTGAGTGCATTGGTGGAGAGATGTAATCCATTGATTGACCAAGCCAGTTTAATAAGCATTTTGCAGGTGGTTCCTCCATTTTGGGAGAAGGCGGCCATAGATGGAAGCGAGGAGTCCATTCTCAAGGCATCGTTGTTGCGTGTTTTGAAGAACTTGGTAATTGCCTTGAACCAAAACTCCACCGAAACGCATTTCATCACCATTCCGCTAATCAAGAGCTGCTGTACTCAATCCAGCGAGTACTACTATTTGCTCGCAGAGGATGGATATGAGTTATGGCTTTCGGTTCTCCAGTATTATCCATTTGAGATGGAGCCTAGCGCGGACATCATCGACTTTTTCGGACTTGTCCAGCCTGCGCTTTTGGACTCCACGGAGATCTTACCCACTATTTTGGCCATTGCTAGAAGCTATGCCTTGCTACTTCCGAAAGTATTCGAGACGGATTACGGTGTTGAAAACTTTAGAGTTCTCTCGGGATATTTGAGCAACATGCGAGATGATGCCTTTGAGGTGTTTATCTCACTCATGGATATTTTGTTTCTTCAGGAATCCAACAGCGAACAATTCATCAGCGGAATTATTGGAAGTGGATTGCTTAATGCCATGGTAAACTACGTTCTTGATGAAAATCAAAGCATTGTGCTTGCAAACAAGATCTTGCTTGTACTTTCACGGTTAGCGCTCAAATCGGGCGAGGTTTTCCTTCAGGTGCTTGATCATTTATCGATCGATACCCCGAAATTCCTCGAAGTGTGGACGGTTTACTACAAGAATAACGGAAACCCACGCAACAAGAAGGTGAACTTGTTGGCGTTACTTGCATTGGCATTTTACGGTCTGACACGGAATTTGCATGGGTTGCCAAAAATGCTATCCGAGGTCCTTAGACGTTCTTTTATCTTTTTGGAGGAAATCAATGAAGATATTTCTGGCAACTGCCAGGCATACAATGGAGACTACATTTACTCGGACATTGACAACTATTCGTACTTGGATGCGGATATTGCACCCCACGGGGAGAAATTGAGGTACCAGAAACTTATCGAGACACAAGATCCCGTCAACAGAGTCAACTTGAAGGATTTCATTAGAACTGAAATTGTTGCGTTGAGACAGGAACTAGGTGAAGCTAACTTCGAGACCCTCATGTCGATGAACGACCAGTACACAAACGAAAAATTGCAGAATCTAATGCAATAGCATGATTAATAGTATAACGAATCTCTATGAAATATCACCAAGTCGGAATATCAATATTGGTATGTAGTTCAATCAATCATACATCACGTGCGTCCAGTCTCACTACTAACTATCTCCGACTTTTATCATCTTAACTACTCTAATGCTAGCAAGATTAGTGCCACCGACAAGGCCCGTGTTCCATTTTGGAAAGTATATTTTCCCTCGGAATAGACTTCTGACCCTCAGAACGTTCCGCACGGGATCACGATTTCATAATGGTAAACTTTCTCCAACAGAGTACTTGGAGCAAATCCAAAAACAAAAAGCAGATCAGATGAAGAAACGCAACCGGAGCGCAGCATACTACTCCGGATCTGTTATTATGTTATTCTTGGGTATGTCGTGTGTTGCTGTGCCCTTCTACAGATACTTGTGTAAGCGAACAGGATGGGGAGGAGTTCCCATTACCGACCAACGTATTTTCACTCCAGACAAAGTTGTTCCCGTGGAAACAAATAAGCGAATCCGTATTTCATTTACGTGCAGAGCGTCTGGTATTCTTCCCTGGAAGTTCACGCCATTGCAGAAAGAGGTGTATGTAGTTCCTGGGGAAACTGCTCTAGTTTTCTACAGAGCCAAAAACATGTCGAAGGAGGACATTGTGGGCATGGCCACGTACTCAGTTTCGCCGGATCATGTGGCGCAGTATTTCAACAAGATTCAGTGTTTCTGCTTCGAGGAGCAGAGATTGGCTGCTGGAGAAGAGGTGGATATGCCGGTATTTTTCTTCATTGATCCTGATTTCGCCAAGGATCCGGCCATGAGAAACATTGATGATGTAGTGTTGAACTATGCATTTTTCAAGGCTTCTTACCTGGATGGAGAGTTGTTGCCTGCGATAGGAAACCTTGAGGTGAAGGCTTCTGTTGTATGAGTGGGGAGATGGGAGAATGGCAAGAAGAGATAAAAAGCGTCTGCTGAGACAATGGAGGTTGCAGAAGGATTTTCATGTAAATAGAGCGCCATATGCTGCAATGAAGAAAAGAAGTTCCATAATGTTCAATTTCTAATCCATTCATTAATTAGTGTTCACTATTTCTGGAGATTATTTGGACTCTAGCATTGCTAGGGTTTCGCAATACCCATGTCTTAGTGATAATCGCTGCTTTCCCGAATCTACTACTCCACTCTCGTGAAGATCTATTTCACTGGAGAACACAACTGGATTTTATTCAACTTCGATTTAGGGCCATAACCAGTCCACAACTCCAATCATCTCCACAATTACAAAATTTGATTCCTGTGAATTCTAGATTCCTATAAAATTCTATATTCGTATATAGTTCCTGTAAATTTCTCCATTTCGGTGAATTTGCTGTTCCCCCACCCATTCATTTATGCCTCATTCGCAGCCATTCCTGCTCACTTCGCGAACTTACTACTACTCTTATCTTCAATGGTAAGTCAACAATTTACAATCTCCCATGATATCCCATACTAACTCGTCAGCAACACGGAATCAAGCGAGTAGTTCTTTCCGAATCGGCCCGCCTGGCCAAAATCGCAAAGGATAAAACCAAAATCGCCCACTACAGAGGTCTCACCAACAAGATTTTGCAAGGCAAACTAAACGAAATCTACACTCAAGATTTTCTTGACGACACCACGACGCTTCTTGAACTTAACCCCGAATTTAATGCAGTGTGGAACTATAGACGTCATATCGTGCTCAGTCTCGTCCAACAAGGAGCGCTAGACCGGAAACAGTTTCTCAATCAAGATTTGAAATTGACTATGGCCCAGTTGAGAATGTATCCCAAATGCTACTGGATCTGGAACCACCGGACGTGGTGTTTGCAGCAGTTGCAACTCCACGGAGAAGCCAATTGGGAGTTTGAGTTGGCCATCGTGCTGAAGTTATTGGAAATGGACAGCAGAAACTTCCATGGGTGGCACTACCGTCGGTATATTGTCCAGAACATGGTAAACAATGCAGTTAAAAGTGCTGGAACTTCTGACGAGAAAATGCTTGCCGAGCTAGCCATAAACTTGACAGAATTCGCCTACACAACCTCCAAAATCAACAAGAATATCTCCAACTTCAGTGCGTGGCACAACCGCACCAAGATCATGACGTTAATCTTTGAAATGTTAAAAAATGTTCCTGATACGCTGTCGTTGAGCAAGGAAAACATCGACATTCTTGACTTGTTCTCATCCCCTTACAGGATGTTGATGCATGAACTCGATCTTGTCAAGACTGGAATGTACATGGATTCCGACGACACCTCTGTTTGGTTATACTTGCAGTGGCTTCTTACAGATGATCTTTTTGTTGGTGCATTTGATGGCAAGGACTCCTACTTGGATCTCTTGAAGAGCCAATTGAAAGATGTGCAAGATCTCAATGATTTGGAGAAGGAAGATAGTCCCACAAACTCCGACCATATATGGTGTCTCAAGACGATTGTGTTTATCAAGGGTTTAATTAAGAAAGCTGAAGACTCGGATCACCCACTTGACGACGAGATTGTGGCAGATTTGAACAAGTTGGTGCGGTTGGACCCATTGCGGAAGGGGCACTACTTGGACCAAATTCTGGGGCTGGCGCCATTGGTATACTGAAGAAAGGAATATTTAACAACAGTGCTGCAAGATATTTGAGGATCTTTGGCGTTTTTCTTGTGGAAGGTTCCTTGACGGTCGCATACCTCACCTAACAAATAAATCTCTCCAAAAGTCCACAAATCTCCACAACAGTCCACTTCCCCCATTGCCCCATTTACGACATTCTGCTCATTTTAGTCTTGTCCTAGATAGGCAAATGACAGCGCTTGCATGCCCCACTTTTATCATCTCACTGGTAACCAACTTATATTTCCCAATTGGGTAATTATTCGCAAGTCGACTGAGTTAGTCAGTACCGTTCTGGAAATGCCATCTTAACTATATTAGGCCATGGAGAGTCCACGGCTGGGGCCAAACCACATTATTGTTCTTATCCAACTGCGAGCTCTTCGCGCTATTTGATTTGACTCTTCAACTTGACCTCATCCTTCAACCTTACCAATCAATGCCCAGTGCCGATAAATTCACTCTATACTGGCTCGATGAGTCCCGAGCACATAGAATAATGTGGTTGTTGGAGCTTTTGGAGCTCGACTACGAAATTGACGTATTCCTCCGCCATCCAGAGACTTGGAGAGGCCCTCCTGAACTTTTCCAAGTCCATCCATTGGGTAAGTCTCCAGTTTTGGAGATAAATTTTGCTGACGGGAGACCAAACCTACAATTAGTGGAATCGGGATTGATCGTTCTGTATCTCATAAGAAATTATGACAAGGATTACAAGCTCACTCCAAAGGACGAAATGGAGCAGCTTAAGGTGGAAGAATACATCCACTACACAGAAGGAACACTCCAGCCCGTCTTATTCACAATGTTGATCAACGCGACCGTCAAGAGAATTGCCCCCTTCGGCTTGAAAACTGTGTCCAAGCTCGTTTCGAAGGGATTGAACTATGGCTACTATATCCATGAGTTCCATTTGAACTTGGAATACTTGGACAAGAGACTCCGTCTGCAAGGTTCTGGCTACTTTGTTGGAAACAAGTTGACTGGGGCTGATATTATGTTGAGTTTCCCAATTTACGAGAACCTCTTTGATAACCTATTTGGAGTTAAGGAGTGTACTGGAGAAACAGAGTTGCATAAGAAATACCCGAATCTCGCCGCCTGGAGTGACCGTCTCAAAAATGATCCTATCTACTCTCACATCACCGAAGTGATGAGAGAAAAGGTGAATGAGCTCTACTTGCAGAACCTGAATAAGATACGGTGAATGTCCTACGAAGACTATTAATGCTAATAAAGAAATCATTTTTAATTGTGTATTCAATCCAACGACAAACCCAAAGCTTGTCTCTGGGACTTTGACTCTGGGTCAAAGAATGGAACCTCAGCCAAAGAGGTTACACGGGTTCCGTGTCTGGGCTCCAAGCCCTCGTGGTCCCAAACAGCATTGTGCTGCGAAACTCTGTTATCCCAGATAGCAGAAGTGCCGAGACCCTCTTCTGATTTCCAGTTCCATCTGACTTGGATGTCTAAGTTCTTCTCATACAAACTGTACAAGTACTCCAAGATCACCTTGGACTCATTAGCTTGCAAACCGACAATACGCACCGTCATGGATCTGTTGACAAACAAGAACTTCCATCCAGTAGCAGGGTGAGTTCTCACGATTGGGTGCTCCCTCTCGATCCATTTGGGGCCATTCAATGGATTCTCTCTATCCAAATATTGGTGTGCAGACCGGTAAATAGCAGTCTTACCGTCCAAGAACTTTTGGAAAGCGGGAGACAACTTGTCGTATGCAGCATACCCAGAAGCCCATACGGTATCTCCACCCACCTCAGGAATGGTATCATTGTGCAAGTGAGTGATACCTGCTGGCTGGAACTCGTGTACCAAATCGGTGTGCCACTGAGAGTTTCCACCAATAGAGTTTTTGAAAGTCAATGGAAGACCGAAGAACTCTCTGGCATAATCCTGCCAGATGACAGAGATGCCGGCAAGATTCTCGCCGTCTGCACCGTTGGGCACCCTTGGAACCTGTGCATGCACCTCGACCTGTCCCCAGTACTTGCCGAGATCCAACTGCTTCCGAGGAGAAAGATCCTGGTTTCTGAAAAACACAACGACCCTTTCTGCAATCAAAAGAGCCAACTCGTCCTTTTGTTGGTCGTTCAAGTCCGCCAACTGCAATCCAATAATCTCGGTACCAATGTGCTTGGTCAAGTTTCTCACCTCCTTCGCAGCACCAAATAAGGCCTTTTTCTCCGGGTCAGCGTTCTTGCCTCTCTCAATGTATGGATACTCCTTGTTTCTGATTTCGAACGCCTCATCAACAAACTTGGGAATGTCCTTGATATCTGGAACCTTGGGGTATCCCTTTGACAAGTCGATGTTGTACTTCTCCAATCTCTTTCTTGCCGGAACAGGCAATCTCTCAAGCCACGAAGCCTCAGAGCCAGTCTTCACCTTCTTCTTGTACTGGCCACCTCCTGCGACATGCAACAGGGTCAATTTCTGGAGGGTGTCGGCGAATTCGTCTTGGGTGTTCTGGGTAGTAGGAGCAGGAGCCATGATTGTGGGTTTAAAAAAAATATCGACAACCCAGCAAGCCAACGTATTTATACTCGGAAATTCCCCTGGCAGGCCGGGTCCGGGAATTACTAATGATAGTCGGATCACATCCACAGTTTTGCACCCAAGGTGTAGTGCAACAAGCACCACTACTCCACAGTAGTGCAGGAAGCCACAGAAGCGTGAGAATGTCAGAGAGTACTAGAGGCCACGGAAACGAGCTGGGGCGATTCCGAAACGTCAATAGTAATTTTATATTCCGTCATCTGCCATAGTTAGCTAGTTGCACGATTTCGCCTTCCACACACACAACGCAGTGCTATTCTAAAAAATTTCAAGGGAAAATTCAATATTCAAACCACAGGAATCCTTCTCACTAATAAATGGCCTCCAAATTGTCGATCTCGTAGTCGATCCAGGTGGCCATACAGTTTTGATCCAAGTTGTGGTTACTCTCATCGAACTTGCCCACTACACATCCTTTTGTATTGCGGCTGTTTGGACAATGGATATAAGGGGAATGATAATATCCGATGTCTCTAAACCAGTGGATCTGGCGCTTATCTGCAAAAAGCGCCAATCCCAATGAATGGACAGGAGCGTCTCCCCACCGCTCATAGTAGAAATTGCCGGTTTTATCTAAATATTCGATCCACTCGGTGTATGGCTGACTCCTGTAGAAGTCCATGTCTGCAATCTCAAAGTTGGACCAGAAATGACAAGTGGAGTAGCCATTGGCCACTTTGGCCTTTTTGGGATTCTGCTGATTCTCGGTCATCCACTGAAATGCTCCATTCTCGTGCACATATTTATAGTTTTCACCCTCATTGAGAAACTTGAGGGTTTCTGGATATAACGTCTCGATACTCTCGTCGATATCGTAAAGGTTGATGGTGAAGCCATAGATCTTGTTGGTTTTGGCCAAGTACTTGAACACGTCGTAGTTGATGTTGGAGAAAAACTTGACCTTTGGCTCGATTCTCCAATAGTACTTGTACTTCTGCATCTCAGGCAAGTTGTAGAAGGATTTGGAGTAGAAACGACACATGTTGTGGTAGGAGCCCTTCTTGGCATAGGCCACATTGAGTTTCTCCAAGCGAGACATTTTCTCCAGCTCCATTTTCGTGTCAATCCACTGGGGCTTATCCCATACCTCGGGTGGAATGTGAACAAAGTTTACTTCGGCGTCTGTGAGGCCACGGACGCGCTCCATGAACGATTCTGTGAATGGCTGGTCGTTCAAAAACGTGTATGGATAAAGAAATTTGCTGTTGAACTTACGCTCAAATTGCCTCATGGTGGCTTTGATCGTCAGATACTCGTCGTTTCTTACTAGCGCCATGATGGTGGCATTTTCTCTTTGGTAAGTGGTGGGATCCTCCGGGGCATAGATGGTGGACACGTCGAAATCCTTGGGTTCGTTGATTTCCGTGTGCATGACCTTACTATAAGTATCCATATTGACCTTGAGAACTTGGTCAGCAGGTCCCTCCTTATTCTTGGTATCCATAAATTGGAAACGAACGTTCTGAGGCAAGATGCGGTGGCCTACTACCATGACATCTGTTTTGATGTAGTCGTTTAAGATCTGGTTGGAGTTTATGAACTCGTTTGTGTTTGTTCTGACTGTATCGTAAATCAGATTGAGGTGGGTCACATTGACGCCTGAATGGTAGGTGACGATGGTGACAATAGTGGTTAGCGCCACAAGGGGTAATATGGCCTTGAGAACGAATTTAGGTAGCTTTAGCGACACTAGTGACAACATGGTGAATAGTGAAAGTTCTATGAGAAGTTAAGCGAGGATGTTTTATGTGTTTAGTACAGGAATGACGTTGGGTCGGGGGAGGGAATGTAGGAGTATGGGAAGGAAAAAAGGGGGGTTCATGAGATGGTTATGAGGAGCCAAGCAATTGTAGAATTGTGTATTTGTGAGGTGAGTTGATGGTCAGAGTGGGAGAGAATTATGGGAGTTAGTTATGGTGACTTAATGGAGATCAGCACGGTGCATGTTAGAAGGTATGGGAAAGAATAGAAGGATAGAACTAGAAGTATGCAGAAGGGATATAAGAATTCAGAAATCATGACAAGATTTGAGGAGCGAAAGAATCACGGAATGATCATTTCCAACGATATGGAAGACTCAAGGAACGTGAATATGTACTACGAACATAGACTATTGGTCCAGAGTCGGAGCCAAAAGATGCGAAAATGTTCCACATCGAAATTCGCACCCGATCTCTAACTCAAACCCACATTGTACCACAGTACAATAATAATCCCACTTGAATTCCAATTTTCCACTCTCATTTCCCGGCTTCTCATACTTGACTCACATTCACTCGTAATTACATCTACACATCTACATATCTACACATCTACACATACTCACAACCTCACTTCCATATCTACCTGTAGAGAACAGAATCGCGAATCGAATTTTCATCACCAATGGCTCGATTTCTTCCCATTGTGTCTCGGAGATGGTACTCTTCACTTCCGCCTCGTGACTCCACGTTGGAAAAGTTTGTTTTCCCAATTGCAACTCACACTGTCAAAAGTATCGAGTCTGCGGGAAACAATCTTGTCACGTTGAACGGACATTTGCATCGAAAACCGAGAATTATGGCTAAACGCAGTTTTGCCGAGCTCAGGGATGCCAACGGCGATGTCATCCAGATTCTCATGTCGCCAGAACATACTGACGAGAAATTGTTCCAGATTCTACAGAAAAGCGGCGCCGAAGATTCGGTGAGTGTTAGTGGATATCTCCAGAAGAAGCAAATGAGGCTGAGTGATGAAACTACACAATACGAGTTGGTGGTAACTCACTTCCAAACTCTAAATTCCGGTGGGTTGGATGCAGCCAGATTGGACAAGTTGAAACATACGAATCCCGCCGATATTCCTCCCAAATTCAGATACTTACAGTTGAGAACTCCATACTACCAGAAAGCGCTCCGAACAAGGAGCAGAGCCGTAAATATGATCCGTAATATCTTGGTGGAGAGGCACGACTTCACGGAGATTGATACTCCGCTTCTTTTCAAGTCGACTCCAGAAGGTGCAAGAGAATTTTTAGTTCCTACGAGATCTCCCGATCGATTCTATGCGTTGCCACAGTCTCCACAACAGTACAAGCAGATTCTCATGAGTTCGGGCTTTTCCCGATACTTTCAGATAGCTAAATGTTTCCGAGACGAAGATTTGAGGGCTGACAGACAGCCCGAGTTCACTCAGGTGGATCTTGAAATGAGCTACATCAACTCGCGGGACCAAGTGGCGGTTGTCATCGACGATATTATTCAAAACGTGTGGAATAGGGTCGGCGGAATGCCCACATATAAAGTCAACCCTTCTGGATACTTGGAGAAGGTCGATTTTGAGAAACACGATGGAAAGACTCCCGCTTTCAATAAGATCACCTATTCGGAGGCATTGACTAAGTACGGGATCGACAAACCTGATTTGCGCTCTGCATTGCTGTTTATTGATCTCTCGCAACACTTCACCCCTACGAAGAACCCAGCAGACTTTAATGTTTTAGAAGGTTGTGTGTTGAAAAGAGCTTTCGATCCTTCCCAAAAATATAAGCTTCCTCCCGTCTTTACGGAATCCGCAAGTTATCCTAAAAGAAAGCCAATTGTGGTGGCCATCAAGACTGAAGAAGAAGCGAAAAACTGGTATAAGAAGTTCTTGGAGAAAGGTGTCTTAAAATCAACAGAATCGTTCTCGCACCTGGAGCTAGCTACCCTTCTAAACCTCGCTCCAGGAGACATCTTGGCGTTTTCTACGAGAGCAGAATTACCATACGAAAACCCTACGCCACTAGGTAAGTTCAGGCAAATCGCTATTGAGGAGTTTCCTACGAAGTGGAACCGTCCAATTATTTCTGGAAATGGCGAATTGACTACAAACTATGATAGAAAGGCCACCTTTGTTGGATCATGGGTGGTCGATTTCCCTCTTTTCAGTCCGGTGGATATTACGGAAGGGAATGAATGCGAATTCCCACAGTATGATTACAATCAGCTTCTGGCAACGCATCATCCGTTCACTATGGCCAAGAGTGACGACTACGATCTTTTAGAAACAAATCCTTTAAAAGTTCACGGAGAGCATTATGACTTGGTGATCAATGGAGTAGAAGTTGGAGGAGGCTCCAGAAGAATTCACGACCCAGAGTTGCAAAAGTACGTTTTCGAATCGATTCTCAACATCCCCCACTACGAGGAGTTGTTTGGACATTTGCTCAGAGCCTTGAGCATGGGATGTCCTCCCCATGCGGGTATCGCACTTGGGTTTGATAGACTTTGTGCAATGCTTATTGGAAGTCCAAGTATCAGAGATGTTATTGCATTCCCAAAAAACCAATCTGGTACTGATCCAGTGGTGGAGAGCCCCACAGACGTGCCAGAGAAAACATTGAACGAGTACTACATCACGAAGTTCACTCTGTAAATACAATAATTTTATCCTTGTATATATTGCTTCTATGCATTTTAACGGTTGCGTCCTCTCACCTTCATCCTCTTGAGTCTCTCTTGGTTGACATTTCCCATATCGTCTCCGCTTCTTTTGGCCCTCTCTTCCTGAATTTGCTTTTTCTTGAAGATCTGCTCCATCTTCAACTCAATTGGCTTCTTCTTCTTCTTTTCACTTTCACCTCCTTCCTCGACTTCTCCATAGTATGCCTCTTCCTGCTGCTTTACTAGCGATTTCCAGTCGAACTTCTTTCTGACAAACATCTCCATTGACCAATTCTTCCACACCAATCTACCGTATGAACTCTCCTTTACTCTGTGGGATTCAGCAACCATTTCCGATGCAATCCTGTCCTTGTACATGGGTAAGAAAATTGTGAAGTCCCATAACTTGTCCACGATATGCGATCCGTATGAATTGCACACCAACTCAAAGATTCTCCCGGAAAACAAGTTCAAGAACTTCTTTCTGGAGATAAGGGTTGATTTAGGTTCACCCTCGGGTGCCGGAAGCACAACCAATGCTCCTTCAATCACATGAGAAAACACTCCATGCATACACATCTGGCCAAATCTCTCGATGGGCATGGCCATACAGTTGAACCAGGCACACACCACAAACGAGTAGTCGTACTCCATCAACTTCTCCAAAAATAGCGATCTCCGACGTTCCTCAGCAGTAGGCCAGTCGTCTCTAGTATTTCCCAAAGTAGATCCTGTTAACTGAAGGACGTTTTCAAACATTTCTGTAGTGGTGTCATCACTAGGTTCTTGACGGTTGAAGTTTGGAGCAAACTTGAGGAAAAGCTGGTCAATGAGCTCGTCTTTTCTGTAGTTCTTTCTGGCGATCGATGCATCAATTACCGACTTACCCAAATCGATATTATGGTTTTCAGAAATCGAGATCAAACCCGATAATTGCGGAATGAGTTCATCTAGAATATACTCGATCTCTCCTGGCTTCAACTTGAATAGCAATGCCTGAATGATATAAACTCCCGTTGTGGCTCTTTTGGCCAATTTAAGCACTCTATCCTTCATGTATAGCTTGTAGAGTCTCTCAATATACTTCATTCTAGCACCGTCGTTCTTAATGGTGGACTCTAGGAAGTGAGATCCAACAGAATCAGATAAAAGATATTCAACAAACGCCTCTTCCTTTGGATCCTTGCCCTCTTTATCCGACAAGAATAGCAAGTGCCAAACTGACCGGTCTCTGTCAAAAATACCTTCAATTCTGATGATGAGTTGAAGCACAGGTGAAGCCACCTTATGAATAGCAAGCTCTCTGGCGGATTTGGTGTCAAGTCTAGAACTCACACTGGTGACGATTGTTTGCAACTGTTCCTTGAATGATGGGGGGACCTGGAATGCTCTGTTGAAGTCATCATTGTCCTTGATCTCGATCATTTTTCTTGCAACCTTGGACTTTTTCGATCTCAAGACAGAATTGGCCTTGGTCGACGAAGGCAATTCCTTGGCTGAAGTAATAAGGATGATAATTCTCATGACATGCGAGGCATACTGATGCTGGATCATCTCGTACCAATATGGCCTGAATTGTTCCAACATCTGGATGAACATGGACTCCATTGTTGTGGAAGCTACAAAGTTATCCTCTTCGTTATCTTCCTCAACCTCTTCTTCGCTTTTTTCGTTGTTGAGCAACTCCTTCTCTATCAATGCTGCACTTCTTACCAACAAAGTTTCAAGAACATGCGATGAGTACTTGTGATGCGCCAACGCTGGAAAATGGCCACTAAACTGATGGAAAATGTGCTTGAGTTGGCGATCGGATGCAAACAACACCAATCTCTCCATTAATTTGGAGCAGATCTGGTTAGTAACAAGCTTCAATTCTTTCCCTCTCGATTCCTCCAAGATGGATCTGATGAACCCAGCACGGTCCTCGTCGCTTTCAAAAGCGTTTATATTAAGAGTTGATTCGGCTTGCTTAAAGTAGTCGATTTCGCTGGAGTCGACTAACCCATAGAACACGGTTGAAAACTCACCTTTCTGCTTTTCTGGATTTTGGTCTTCTGCCTCATTCTGCTCGTCAGCGGAGAAGTCTCCGGTGACCACGTCTTCGACAAAATCTTCCTGACCCTCAGGCCTTTCTCTGAAAGAGGGTTTTTGAACCCTTCTTCCTCTCTGCTTGGCCATGGTAATGGATAATATGAAAATAAGGGCATCTCATCGATTCTGAGTAGTAGAGTTGGTGGTGTACGGGTGTTTTGCCGATATGGGGTAGGATGGGTTTTGGAAAGAGAAATGGCGAAAACCTAAGTATTCGTGATAGCAATGGCTGTTAACTCATGAGAATTTCTTGCTCATTTCTATCTTGAAGTCTGGTGTTCGTGTGATTTACTTGATATGGTCTCAACTTCGTTTCCACCTTGAAATTGAAAAATTAGTGATTATGACGTGTACCACATCTTGGAACACATTTTATTTGCATTTGATATATTCCATGGCTTTTTTCGTCCAATTATAGAAGCTAACAGTCGAGTGTAGTAGTTCGAACAGGAGCCACACACCAGATTGCGAAATATCGCTTGGAGTTCAAAAACTCTCAGAGCATAGGGATCATATAATACGAAAATCAAGAGATCTGGATATTGAATGTCCAAGCTTACACAATATCAATATAGATAATTAAGTTAGCAGGAAAAAATGAGTGTAGTGAAAGGGTAGGTCGATATTAATGAGCTGTATATTAGTAGGTGAAAAGTGAAGATCCTTGGAAACGGTGAAATGAGGCGGTGACCAGAATTGAACGTTCAAATCAGAATTTGACCGTCTCCAACCCCCAGTTAAGGGAAAATTGCATTATCTGAAATATATTTGGTCCAAGTCTATGCACTGTCGCGAACATCTTTAATTGCAGTGAGAGATTCAGGGGAATATATGGTCAGAAATTCATCCAGAACATTTCTTCAAGCAATGTATTTGAAGATACCACATAATTGGCTTCAATCGCTCACTTCCAGCAATCAAAATGTGGTCATTCGTGAGTAACAATACTGCTTACAATCGTTAGTAATCAAATGCATTGCTTCCACAATTTCGCACTAACCCTTCAATCGCCCTACTAAGTAATCTCGCAGCCTAACATTGTTCCACTGATTTTTTCTATAATTGATTTTCGATTTCTCCTCTAATTGTTACTTCTACTATCTCATAAATTTCTACCTACTTTAATTGTTACTTAATTGTTCCTAAATTTACCATTTCACCAAAATATACCTGTATTCCTCGTTTCCTGTTCTTAGTAAGCTGATGAGTTGGTCGTGCACCAACCCAATCGGCAACCCGCCCTATTGCTTGCACCAGGGCATGGTAAGGTAATCATCCGACTGTACTGTAGTGAGAAGTAAGGACTTTTCAAGAAAAGATCAACATTACAATTCATCTAAAGCCAATACTACCAATTACCCTAAAAATACTTCACTTATGCCTTCTGAGTCTCTTCAACATAGAATCGTGCTCTTCTATCAAATACTGCACCATATTATCATACCCTGCTATAGTTAAAGGAAATGGTCCATTTCCATGCACCTCCAAATATGGAGTCTGCAATTGGCAGCACGCATAAACTTTGCTCTCGTGAGGAAGTCGCAATTCTTCTAGTAGCCACACTATTCTCGCTGCTCGGGATTTATTGGAACAAAATGTTAGTGGAATGCAACTGTGTACTGTGGATTGGTGCGACTTACTAATGGAGAATGAACATTGCCATATTGGTCTACTCTACAACTGGCTCCAGCGGAACACCATCATATATAATAGTATCAATTAACACTTCACTAATGATTATTTGGTGACGCTGTTTCAACAGACTACATTTTTTGACTAATGTTAATCTGGTGACCATGATTACGGTTACATTCCATGGACCATGCGGCGGGATCGTGCAAGGTGCAAATGTAGGTCAAACATCCTTCACATAAGCCGGCGTAAGTAAGATATTAAATTTTTAATAAGTTTGGCCGTGGATAAAGTACAGGGCTTGCGGCCAAGGATGATTAGTTTTTAGTCAAAAAATGTAAAGCGAATGATTGATGATACCTATGTTGTTTCCCAACAGTGACTGCGATTGGCTGATGGTTCATGTATCCATATTCTGGACTCTGCAATCGACATCATGGAAGCATTTCCATGGAAACTGATGATGGTGTGCCATTTCTCAATGCGGTCTTCGTCACCTACTCGTAGTCATTCTCTGGAATCTGGAAGGCTAGCGAAGCATTGGTCAGGGATTTTCGGAGACATTAGCCTGTTCGGATCCAGGAGAGAGTTGTGTTCTGGGCCCTGGAAAACGCTACAGATTCGAAGAAGGGGAACAGAGTAAGTAATTACGAAAAATTGAATTAGATTGGTTTGGCTTAGGCGTTGTGGAGATTGCAGAGGACATTGCAGCATCGGATAACAATCTTGAAATATTCCTACTTACTGCTACTTACTGAGGTCTAGCATTCTTGAAGTATTGCCACTTACTGAGGTCTAGTGAGATGGATGGAGAAGTTTGAAATGACATACGGATGCATTTCCCCGGAAATGCACCGAAAAAGATAATTCTTCGTAACTGAATCTCCCTGGATAATATTTGATTTCCGCGGCTGGAACTGATCATTCAGAACACTATCATTAGTTAGGTGCAGTGACGAAGTGCCAGTGCCATCAGGTTGAGAGTAACAAAGTCTAAGTGCCATTCCTTCTCAAAATGCACTCTTTTCGTCGACTGACTGTTTCCTATTTTGTTCCCTTTTACATTACCGTACCACACGTCGACATGTAATTTAGTCCGAGAAGTAGGTGAAGATCAAACACCTAGGGAAATTGGTATCAGCTTATATTACACTACTAATTCCCACCTCTCTCTCACTACTCTCCATCCCCAATCTCTCTTACGAATTCTCTTTCTCTCTCCAATATTCTCTCATTATTCCCATTCTCTCTTCATTGCTTCACCATCTCAGTGGTTGTCTGTAGGAGATGCGATGGGTGCGAAAAAACTATCAACTCCATCACCTCCATCTCATCTCATAAATATCATGGAGTCTAAACCCGTGGATGTGCTTGTTCTTGATGCAGCACCCTTGATCACTCAAACGGCCTCGGCTTTGCAGCAATATGCCACCTCCTTCTTCACAACTCCCGGTGTCTACGGCGAGCTTAAAGATGAACACACCAGAAACCAATTACTTCTTTGGGCCGAGAATTTGGTGGTCAGACAGCCCAAGCAGAGCTCTATCGATAAAGTCAGCGCATTTGCAAAATTGACCGGAGACTTTTCCGTCTTGTCTTTGAACGATATCCACATTATTGCTCTTGCCTATGAGCTCGAGAATGAAAAGAGTGGAGACAAGCATTTGAGGAAATATCCTGGAGAAAAGCTTGATTTCGAAGAGCAGCAGGAACAGAAACCAAGAAGAGAGTATGTGAAACGCGAGGAAGAGGTCGAGGAATTGCCCCAAGAAGACGATGATGGGTTCCAGATGGTCAAGAAAAAGAATAGAGTATCAAGAAAGTGGAGAAATAAGGACAGAGAAGTTAAGAGAACGGAGGAAACTTTGAATGTGGAGAATTCAGTGATTTCTGAAAGTCCAGAGGTTAGTGAGAATCTTGTGCTTTCGGAAACTACGGAGGATTCACAGATTTCTGAAACTACAGAGAATACCGAAATTTCTGAAACCACAGAGACTACCGAAATTTCAAACAATACAGAGGCTCCAGAGAACTCGGAAACATCCCAACTAACAGAAGAATACAACGAAGACGACGATGATGGAGACTGGATCACCCCCGAAAACTTACAAGAAGAAATCATCAAAGACAACAACGAAAGTGTCCAAGACATTCACCAACACGAAGCCATTCCCGTTGCCCTTGCTACCGGAGATTTTGCTTGTCAGAACGTCACCATGCAAATCGGCCTCAAGTTGATGAACTATGTTACGGGTAAGCAGATTCGCCGAGTTAGAAACTACATGTACAGATGTCACGCATGTTTCACTATGGTTCCCATGCCCAAGTCGGGCCAACCAAAGCATTTCTGTCCTAAATGTGGCGGAAATACATTGCTTCGGTGCGCCGTGTCTGTGGACAATGTCACCGGAAAAGTGACTCCGCATTTGAAGAGAAATTTCCAGTGGATCAACAAGGGCCAGGTGTACTCGTTGGCATCTCCACTCAGTAAGAATTCCCAGAAGCAGCAGGGCAATAGGGGATATCAACACAACAAGGAAAACCGTCACAAGAAATTGCAAGACCCGGTGATTCTCAGAGAGGATCAGAAAGAGTACGCACAAGCACTTAAGGACGATGCATGGCAACGGAAGAAGAACGAGAAGATGCTCCAGGAGTGGATTGGAGGGGGAAGTGCTGATAATTTTGTTTCTCCGTTTGTTTCTTCGTCCAAACACAGCGGGGTGAAGGTGGGAAGAGGAAGAGGTGCCAATGCCGTGAAGGGAAAGAAGAAGTAAGGGCAGAACATAGAGGAAGAATGAAAGGAAAAGTGCGAAGAACGAAGTTAGGAATCGAATAATTGGTTGCTATAAGGGAACCGAATAAATGAGCTTTTGCTTATACGATAGTTGTAAGCATTTCTTAGTTTTCTCGTAAAAGCGCACTCGTAAAAGCGCACTGTTAATTGGGGCTCAGTTTTTAGCACCAGGGCAGAACAAAAGAATGAGATGAATGAACCGACCTAACTGAGCCAAAAAGTGTCGTAGGTTCATAAGATGAATTAGATTATTAGCAGAAGGCAGAACAAGTCAAAATAGAACATAAAGACTAAAATCGCAAAACATCGTATTGTGCTTATTCATGGGTGCTAATTATAGTGGGAAATCATACACACTCGGAATCTTCCACTATCAAAACTATAGGACAATTTCAAAACAGTAGGACAAAGCACTTCCACCTAGTACCCTCCATTTTTAATTCCGTAATATTTTTTTTCTGGCTCTCAATACATCCCTACATTCTTTACATCCCTACTAGAATCCACAACAACTTCCTCTCAACTCATAGCCAACATAACTTCCTCCTGCACACTCAACGTTGCTTCTGATTTAGTGTTATCCACTTATACACCAATTACGCCAACAAATACCGAGAATTTGACAAGAAAAATTCCAAATTCATCCCTTCAGCCCCAGTAATGAGCTCCAACAACGTTGCCTCCGCAGCGTTGGCTGCTTCTGCTGCTTTCAAGAGCTCTCACACCCAACACAATCAGAAACGAAATACAAAACCACATTTACGTCTAGCGATCAACACAGACGTCAATAGCTCCAGAGCATCATTAGCTGCAGCCCAGTTATCACAGCTGCGCTCTCAGAAGATCATAACTCCCACAGCTTCTAGACCAGCGAAGTCTCCAATTGGCCCACTTGGGGTGGTCAAAAACTACCCCAGACGAACGTCTACGGTGTCAGATGACGATGCCTCGTCGATGATTCTGCAAGGAACCGACTACTTTAGCATTCCTCGTGTAGATGGGTCCAGCGGAAACTCCGATTTGGCTATGAGTACACCTTACAGACTGAGAACGAATGTCAGTATAAAACCTCAGGATATGCTTGAACAAGTGCGGCAGTCGATCAACTCGAAGTCTAAAGTTGGAGTAGGAAAGGATCTCAACCGTAAATCGCAATTGGCCATAGATCAGGTCCGCCAGAACGTCGATCAACATAGAATACGAGTGCAACATAGAGATGACGCCACCTTCGTCGATTCTCCCTCTACCAAAAGTGCCGTTGCTTCTGCTGCAGCATTGGCGATGGGTGACTCCGATTATCTGAGCATGATAAGCGACTACGGGCCTAGCAGCGTATACAACCAATCGTTTTTGAACAATTCGCATTCGTCAATTGGAACAGGTACTTCCAACGACGTGGAAGGGCCCGTGACCCCGATCATAAAGCTCATGAGAACAGCCAGTCTCGATAATACCGCTCCGAAGGCCCTGAGCAATAGCTTGTCGCCGTCTCCAGCCACAGCACCCTCATTGGAGCATCTTGCGCCTGTTTCCGCTATTTCTCTCCCAATTTCTTCATCGTCCAATGCAAATTCTCCGATTCCGATTGCAATTCCACCATCGCCGAATGCGGTAGCACGCAGCAACGTGATTTCTGACGCTCACATTCCGGTGCTGATGCTACTGGCATCTGGTTCTACAGCAGAGTTGTGGGATGAGCCGAAAAGAGTACACCGCAAGCCTCCGCCGGCAAATTTCGACTCTGAGGACGAATTGTCGCTCTCGGGTCACTCTCTGAATGTTCCGGCTAGTGATGTTGACGATGTGGAGGATCAGAAACTACCTATCTTCCCCGATATTGGCCAGAAGCAAAAGAAGCACAAAGGTCTATTTCATAGGAAACACAAGAAGGGCCCATCCTATGACTATACGCTTCTGGACGAAGACGACAAGGATAGCGACTTTATTCCTAGTCGCAGCGTGACACCGGTAGTTAACAACGCTCCGGTAAAGTTCAAGACGACCATGAGAACGGTCAACAAAAGACGCGAAAAGAAAAATGCCTTCAACGAGGACAAACCTTGGAAGAACCACAATGAGTTAGATTATGTTTCTGAGTCGCAGAAAAAGCGCTATGAAGGTCTTTGGGTCAGTAATAGAGGACTCTACATGAACAAAGTGTTGACACGGCTCGTGGGAGTGAATTATGAAAAAGACGAGGAGTGTGAAAGTGAGCCCAAGGACAAGATATTAAGCACGAAAGAGATTTCAGAGAAAGCAGCCAAACTTTCATCTGCAGTGAATTCAGACATGTACGAGCACGATATCCAGCAGCTCCACAGTCTTGCGGAAGCCGACGTTCACGAATTGATCCATGGCGTTGTGGTCAAAAATCTATGGATTCGGAGCAGATTAACAGACGAAGAGCTTGCGGCGATCTGGGAAATGGTTGATTTCCGAAAAGATGGAACATTGAATAAGGCGGAGTTTATAGTGGGGATGTGGCTTGTGGACCAACGATTATATGGAAGAAAGCTTCCAAAAGAGGTGCCGGAGCTGGTGTGGGCAAGTCTAGGGAATATTGGTGTGCGGGTTGTGATTAAGAAGAAGCGTCGGTGAGAAGGGAGGACCTGGTAAACAAGTTGGGATAGAAATGCCAGATTCTGGAGGAATGCTGATAGGAAAATACAGGTAGAAATGGATAGATACAGAATAAGAGTGAAGGAATACGTTGAGCATTAACGGGAAATGAAAAGTGACCAAAGAGAAGCCGAGAAAACCAAAAAAAGGAAATAATCAAGAAACCCAAGGTAATGGAAAAATATAAAAAGCAAATAAGGACAAAGATAAAACAATCACCTAAATTACGTATTCTTATCCTGACCATTATCGGCCAGTTCTCCTGCATAATACCCACACTCAACTACTTCAACATGCGCAGGACGCCTATCAACCATTTTATCTACCACATCTTTAACTTCTCCACATGAGCTTGATGGATATACTATCGGATAACGGGGAATCCTCCAGAATTCCTAGTTACGATTCCACTATGTATCCTGCAGAGAATCGTGCCCCGCCCCCACCTAATAACGTCTACTATCTTCCCACTATCTTCACCAAATTGCAAAAAGACATGAGTGAAGGCGTGGTACAGATATTTCGCGCCCCTCTTACTCGGCAGCTTGTAAGAAAGAGCCAGCGAACAAGTATTAATAGTCTCTTGGAATCTGAGCCCGTGGAGGACGATTTGAACAATCAGGAAATGGACCTTGAAGAATTGAGCGCCTTAATGTTCGACCAACTAAAGCAACTTTCTTGCCATCCGTCGTTGGTGGTGGACCATTTCATTCCCAAGAAGCTTTTGCTCCTGGAGCTCAAGGATCGGCTTCTACACATGTCGGGAAAGTTGGTGTTTTTTGATCGATTAGTAGATCTTATAGCCCAGAAGTACGAGCAGGATGGAGAAGTTTTACAGGATTACAATTTATTGGTCGTAGCCGGAAGTGTCAAGGAGATCGAATGGATCGAGGGCCAAATCATAGGCAAGAAATTGAACTACGTGAATCTCAGTGCTCGAAAACTCTATGATGCCGAAGACAAGGCTGGATTCGTCAAGGAGGACAGTGTGGACGATGACCAGCAGAACTCTGAATTCAGAAGTCGCAGACGACACTTTGTAGCACGTCGGAACAAGCCAAGAAGTCAAATTGGGCAGTTCACCTTGCATTTAGTCACCAGTCGTCAACTTTATCTGACCTACTCGTCGAGTACGCCTTTCGACATGATTGTGTCGTTTGACAGCGAAATCGACGTGGAAAGTGCTAGCATCGAACTTCTACGTGCCAACAATAAGACAAATAGCAAGTCTTTGACAGGCGAGCTGATCAAAACTCCAGTGGTGGTTCCAGTTTCTCTCTTCTCGATTGAACATATCATCACTTTGCATCCACGGCCAATGCCCAATCTTGGACCACTGGCAGACACGGAGAAGGCGTGGAAGCTGAAAGTAATAAGGTCGTTCGTCGCTAATCGGTTCCAGTTATTTACACACCCTGATAGTAATTTCTATCTCGAGACTTACGGATGCAACTTCTCTTCGCTCCGAGAGTGGCTATTCCATTGGGAAACAGCCGAATTGCTGAATGTGAAGCAGCTAAGAGATTACTCGGATGTTGTTTCCGTATCATGCTCGGATCAGAAACTTGAGAAACGATTGAACGAGAACTTTCTCCAAGCACTTGCACAAATTTTTGCAGAAACAGCCAACGGCTGGGAATCCCCTAGCATATCTATTGTGGACGACGGATCGCTCGATTACGAAACGTTTAAGAAGAAGTTTGCCAGGTTCCTCAACAACCGCACTGCTCAGGCGGAAACCCTTATTCATGAAGGAAGCACTAACATTCTTCCTGGATTTAGAGATGCTGAAGCAAAGAGACAAGAGGAAATAGACCGTGACGAAGATCTTGTTGGCGAGACGTATCGCAAATTCCGCAAGCTCAATGAAGAGGCTTCGCTCGTGGACAAGAAATTTGACAGATTTGAGATCGAACATTCTCGTGTACTGGCTCAAGAATCGGAGGCGAGAGATATGCTAACACATCTTGAGGATGTGGTGACGAATAAAGATGAGGAGGAGTTAAGAATTTTAGTGGAGGAGCAACAAGCGCTCTTGCAGCAGCTTGACGATGAAAAGACGAAGCTCGACAATGAGTACAAGAAGCTTGCGGAAGATACAGAGGTTCTCCGCACAGAGTACCAGGCCACATCGGCAGACGCCCTCGAGAATACAGATTCGCTAAATTCTGCCAAGGCATTGCAGGAGAAGTTTAGCGCAAGATTGAACAGACCAGGCATGACGAATTTGCCCGCACTTGCACGAAAGAATGAGCTAATGGCCTACAAGACTGAGAGCAGAAGGCTAAAGCAGGAGAATTCGTTCATTAAGCTGCTTTTCGCGACACGGTTAGATCAGCTTGTTAAGGAGAGAAATGTTATTTTCGAATCTACCAATTCCGGATCCAGCAGTCGTCCAAGCAATCGAATGAGCCGCGCATCAACTCCATTTACGTGAGTGCAAGTAATTTTAGTGAGCTTAATCAGGCTTGCTCTTCTCATGTATGAAAATGAGAAATACAGCACCCCGTGAATGCGGAGACATTCGCAATTTATTACGACTAGTAGAGCAATCATGAACAATCACAAGAACTTCACAATATGAATACCACACACCTCCATGGACAGGATGTAAGAGCGTATAAAATTCCAATACTATACTTACATTACAGGAGAATGTTCGAAAATATGGCAAAAGTCAATCCTGACCAAATTCCCAACTTACACGACTCCCAAACAATCAAATCTATGTTTTCCTACTAACAATGTGCATATGCAACCGGAACCTGGGGAACTGCACAACTTCAAATGCTACACTTCTTCACATACACTACCTACTACACTTCTTTACAATTATGGGAAATTACCACGAGCAATTTCTCCGTCTGAAGTTTTACGGCCAGCCGTACATGCCCACGGATATTACCCAATTGGTCTACGTGTTGGATCTTCAGTCTCGGCGGATGCTTGCCGAGTTCAAACTTTGGGCCATTAACTACTACTTTGCTCCCCACAATTCGCCCTGGGGCTATCTAGCTTTGGCCAGAGATGTAATTGTGGCATATACGGTGATTCGGATTGTTCGGAAGGTATTCAGGCAACTTTATGGAGTTGGAATCGTGACAAGTGTCTACGGATTAGTCCAGAGTATAGCTAAGAGAGTAGTTGGCGTGGTTATGGCGCTTCCTCCGATTCGAAACAAAATCGAGAAGGAATTGGACTCCACCAAAGAAATGATGGAGAGCCAAATTATTAAAAACGACGACGCATTGCTCCAATTCCCGAAATTGCCACTAGAAGGACTCCCCGGCGAAATCATCGTTACAGAAATCGAGAAACTGCAGCAGATTTTGGCCCACAGCGACTGGGAAAATGGAAGAGTCAGTGGCGCCGTCTACCACGGTGGAAAGGAACTTTTGGATTTACAGCTGAACGCCTACCATATCTACAGCGTAGCAAATCAGCTCCATCCGGATGTTTTCCCTGGCATCCGAAAGATGGAGGCAGAAGTAGTGGCGATGGTGTTGAAGTTATTCAATTCGCCCGAACTGGGTTGCGGGTCCACTACTTCGGGAGGAACAGAGTCGCTTTTGTTGACCGGATTAGCAGCCAGAGAATATGGTCGAAAATACCGAGGAGTTTCTGAACCCGAAGTGATTGCTCCGGTGACTGTTCACGCCGGCATCGAGAAGGCATGCTCATATTTCGGAATGAAGCTTCACAAGGTCGATTTGGACCCAAAGACGTTCCAGGTGAATGTGAAAAAAGTGAAGCGATTGATCAACAGCAATACAGTTCTTCTTGTGGGCTCTGCTCCCAACTACCCGCACGGAATTATCGATGACATTGAAGAGTTATCGAAGTTGGCAGTTAAGTACAAGATTCCGTTGCACGTGGATGCATGTCTTGGATCGTTTATTGTGTCTTTTCTCGAGAAAAGCAACGTCCATGGCGACAGAGACCTCCCAATCTTTGATTTCCGTGCTCCGGGAGTAACCTCTATCTCTTGCGATACTCACAAATACGGCTTCGCTCCCAAAGGCTCGTCCATCATCATGTACAGAGACCCCAAGCTAAGAGAGTGTCAGTACTATATCCTGAGCGACTGGACAGGGGGAATGTATGGTTCGCCAACATTAGCAGGTTCTCGGCCAGGAGCGTTAATGGCAGGATGTTGGGCTACATTATTGAACATTGGTGAATCCGGATATACCAAGTCATGCTTCGACATTGTTAGTGCCACCATGAAGTCCAAGGAGACTATCAAAACCCATCCCTTGCTTTCCAAGCATTTCGAGATTCTTGGAGATCCAATTGCATCGGTGATTGCGTTCCGCACGCGACCAGAAAGCAATCTCAATATTTATGTTGTGGGGGACTCCATGTCGAAAAGAGGTTGGCATTTGGCAACCTTGCAGCGTCCTGCTGCGTTACACTTTGCTTTCACCAGACTTACGGTTCCTGTTGTCGACCAGATGCTTAGCGATTTGGTGGAGGTTGTGAATGAGCAGAAAGATATCGTTGAGAAGCCTAAAAGTGATACAGCGGCATTGTATGGAGTTGCCGGTAATATTTCTACGGCAGGTGTTGCCGAGGAGATTATTGCAGCGTACCTTGACTTGTTGTACAAGCTTTAGGCGTATTTGAGTCAGGGCGTTATCAGTCGACCAAAAAAAGAAATTTAAACCCTCAGAATAGGAAGAAGAGTGGAGATCATTATTTTGAATTCCGAAACTGCAGTTATGAATACTTGGCATGTCGACATGAAACAAATTAACACACCTATGCCTTCAACTTTGTTATCCGTTAAAAACTGACAATACCGTTGCAACATCCCTGTGTATAGTCTATGACTCCCCATATCAGGAAACCCGAACCCGCCGTTCCGCGATCTTATCTCAAATCTATATTATAGAACACACTTCATTCCCACTTCCACTCCACAAATGTCTACATGCTCAGCGGCATCCTTGTCCGACTTCTTCAGCACCCTCTCTCTATTGAGCTGGATATGTGCGCAAATGCCCCAGATCATTGCCAACTATAAGACAAAGTCGGCAGAAGGGATATCCCCACTGTTTCTCCTTCTTTGGTTCATGGGAGACTTTCTAAGCTTCTCCAGCTGCTTACTTAACGATGTGGTGCTCAAGTTCCAGGTGTACCTCAGCTTGTTTTTTCTCTGCAACGACTTCATGTTGTGTTACCAATACTACTACTATAACAGTGTATATCCACGGAAGAAATTAGAAGTACAAGCGGCTGCGGTGTCCGAAGACGAGCCCAGTGAAGGCGTTATCAAGACCGCGATAGTCCATTCGCCAACAAGTATCCATATTCGGAATCATCCAGGGGAAAACTCCGAAACTATGGGGTTATCTCAATCTGAAGGATCAGAATCGAGCAGTTTTGGGTCCATGGGACGTACAAAAAAGCCCGGAATGATGGCTCTGGCTGCAGTGGGTGCTTTTGTCAATTCTGGAGTGGCCAAAGCGATGGCCATCCATGCAACCGATGAAGGTGCAGCATTTTCAAAAGCATCATTGGGACTCTTTCTTGCTTGGTGTTGTACGGCGGTGTATGTGAGCTCACGGTGTCCGCAACTTTACAAAAACTATAAGCGGAAGTCTGTAGAAGGGATCTCACCGCTTCTTTTCGGGTCTGCATTGGTTGGAAACCTCACCTACACCATTTCTATTCTTACCAGTTGTGATTTTCTCGAGGATCCTAACAGGACGCAATTCTTTTGGCGCCAGCTCCCCTATATTTTGGGGAGTTCGGGCACAGTAGTGTTTGACGTGGCATATTTCTATCAGAGATACATCTATCGGGATTCCAGAAGAAGTGGGCCAGTGATGTTGGAACCTTGGGATAGCATCGAGAGTCGTGAGGAGCAGTGGGACTAATTTAAACATATTGCATGGAGGGGTTGATTTATTTGTTATAGAGGAAAATTATGAGTAAGGAAAGAAGCGTGTAGATTCCTTCGTATTCAACAGTATGCGTCAAACCCTGTGACCTCAAGCACATCCAGAAAGGCACAATGTTCTAATTGGAAACCTCCAGCTAGGTGCCAGTTTGATTGTTCACCCTTGGAATGACCTGAAGTTCAACCCATAGCAACCGAATTACCCCTTGGTCACAGAACTAATAATTTCCTAAGCATTCTCTCTGAGAACGTAGGCATCTTTGCACTACCAATTTCAGCGACGAGCTTATATTCGTAGAATCACCAACCATACGCTCCAAATAGTTAAGCCTCGAGTAACTGGAAGAAGTGGATACCTGAATGGCACCAAATCCGTCAAATTGATGAAAATATCAAATCTGTCAAATTGGTTAATCAATTCAATGAGTCAAAACTATTAAATTGATACAATACATCGGCATAAACAAAGTCACCATTCACTAAGATTCCCTGCTCTTAGAGAGGCCAGCAATTTTTACGACAGGCAATCTTCAGTATCACGTCTACCTATAAGTTCTACAAATGGACCACTCTCACGATACGTTACTTTGCTATCAGATTCGCACAGTTCATACCCATTCTACGCTCATATTTAGATTGCCCTCTCTCAACCTCTACTGATCTCCAAGATGAAATTCAGATGCCTTCAATTAGATATCTACTTCATTATTCAATGTTTCTATGGCTTCTGTTTTCCCCTAAATCTATTCCGCATCTAACTCTTCCACATCTAACTCTTCCGCATTAGATACTATGTATTCTCGCCAAACCATGTTCAACTAATTCCGCACTGCGATAAGCTATACTTAGCAATTCTTTAAAATATGGCCCAAGAATCATTGCAATCGATCAAAAAAACATTAGAAGGCCTTGGCTACTACTCGGTTGCAGATTTATTATCGGAAAGAATGACCGAGCTGATTCCCAGTCTACTGTGGGAACCGAAGTCCGACAATCGTCTTTTGCTTTCGACTTTGCAAAATTTCATCGCCAAAGACGACTGGGATGCCGCCTTAGACATCTTGAACCTCGATCCCGAGCTGCCAAACGGTCGTCTTTTTGATGTACAATCCATCATCACCGAGCAGCAACGCAATGTGGCCCTCTATATCGTCTACAGGTTCATGTTTCTCCGTGCAGTTATTTCTGAGCTGTTAGATGCCTATAGGGGAGATGTGGAGTTTGTCCAGAGTCTTTTATCGTATGATCTTGGATATGCGGTGGATACGTTAGACTGCATTGACTTTGACGTTGACTCTGTAGCATTTGTTGCCAAGATTCCTCGAAGCTCGGAGGATTCAATATTGGGGCTGATTTCGAGAAATCCTCCTGCGAAAGACGAATTGGAATCAGCTATATTCAATGAGAAAGTTTTGCTCACTAGATACGGAACTACAAAATATTTTGGAGGTCCCATTAAGAAAGAGTCCATGAAGGCACTACTTGGCAATGTTGTGTCCTATCACCTACGGTCGATTATCACTCCGGAAGTGGACTAGCGTGGAAGTTGATGAATTGTTATTTCATATTGAGTATGAAAATTCATTGAGACATTTGATTTATGAGCTCACATTCAAGATGACTACGCCGAAGGAGGTTCTGATTTACCTATCTATTTACCTTTCAATGGTAAGAGACAAATGGCAAAATATGGAGAGGCGTACTTTCTTTCAATTGCTCAAATCTTGAATTAATTACATCCGAACTGCTAAAAGATTTCTTTCGGTATGTAGCACTGAATTCTGATGAACTTTTTATCTTGGAGTTAATTGCGCAGAACATGAATGACAAAATCTCAAAATCCAGGAAGAGAAGGGCACTGAATGAATATTGCTATTGGAAACCACCTATCAATGAATATTTTGAAGGATAACATAGGACATGATATACGAGGCCGGAGCAATTCGAATGAAGAGATAATATCATCTTAGAAGCACGCTCTGGGAACAGTGAAAGTCGTGTTTGCAAAACCAATGTTGTTTTCCAGTTGTAGATACATCAACCATACTCCTCATATGTGAGGAATGTGTAACTAAGCCTTAACCAAGTGAGGAATACTTGAATTCGAACAGAGCATCCAACTTTACTATAAGCATCCTTTTTGTAAGGAAGGAACCAATTCCTCAATGTTTTCAAAAGGTCAACCCAATCAAAATGACGAAACTCTAAATGATCAACATTTTAAGTGGGTCAGAACGCCATGTGGGTCATTTCATCAGTCAAAACGATACAATCCACCAGAACTAAAACACGTACTAGAATCCTCATTTAGGAGTTCCAGAATTCTTAAAAACAATTCAGGCTTTGTCAGGTCGTCAACTACCAAATCTTACATTTCCTCGGTTTTTACACAAACCATTTCTTTCCTATCCTTCCCACTCTTACAGCCCTAATAGCCATATTCCAATCCTCTACCAATGTCTATTCTGAAATTCAAATTACTTCAACTAAATATCTAATTTATTCAATGCACCAATAGCTAGTTTCCTTCTCTCTCGTTTCTAAATGGTTTCCGCATCTTACGTTTCCTCATTAGATACGATGTATTCTTGCCATTCGCAACTAATTCTGTACCGCGATCTAGTTCCACTGCTATCTAGTTCCACCACCATCTAGCTGCATTTCTCCAATCTCAGCAATGGCCAAAGAAACATTACAATCGATCAAAAAATCCTTAGAAGACCTCGGCTACTACTCGGTCGCAGACTTATTATCCGAAAGAATGACCGAGCTGCCTCCCAGCTTTCTGTGGGAACCGATATCCGATAATCGTCAGTTATTATCGTCGTTGCAAAACTTTATATCTAAGAGCGATTCGGACGCCGCTTAAGATATTTTGAACCTCGATCAGGAGCTGGAGAATGGCCAACTTTTTGACGTAAGGTCCATCATTTCTGAGCAACAACGCCATGTGGCCCTCTACATGGTGTACCGATTTATGTTTCTACACAGAGTTATTTCTGAGCTGCTAGGCTACGGAGGTCACTACTCTCGGTTGGGGATAGTCTTGATATGACACACGAGCCGCTCGACAATATTGACTTTGACGATTACTCGGTGGCTTTGACTGAACGATTTTCTCCAACCTCGGAGGATTCATTATTGGGGCTGCTTGTAAGAAGCCCTCCTGCGGCAACAAGGTTGTCATGGGCTTTATTCAATGAGAAAGTGTTGCTCACTTCCTATGCAACTGCAAAGTCTTTTGGAGGGTCGATTAGGAAAGACGACATGGCAGCATTAATTGAGAACGTTGTATGCTTACACCTACGTTCCATTATCACCCCGGAAGTCGACGAGGATATAAGTTGAAAATAAATTTTAAGTTAGAATTGAGAGTGAATTGATAGAAAAAAACAAAGAAACCATTATTCAAAGAAAAGATCTAGTTCACTGATTGTATGTTCTACTGGGACATGATGTGCGACTACCTGAATTTGATTCTGGTCTGCATCTTCACCATAATTCTTCACTTCAGATTGATTCCTACATTTCCCCATATTCACATATACTTCCACTTCAAATACTCACTTGAGTTTCCACAATATCCCTCCACCTATGTTCCATCTACTACGAACCTCCCGAATACATCGCTGGTACTCGATTCAATCTGCCAACCCAAAACTCAGATCCAATATCTTTTCCATCAGAAACCTTCCTCCAAAACTTCAAGATCTCCCGTTGGATACCTATCCAAATCCCATTTACAACTTCAGCAAAGCAGATCTCTTGAATCTTGAACAAAAAGAGTTGAACCACTTACTCTCCATTCCATACAAATCATCTAGTGAGACGGACAAGTTCTGCTTCAATATTCTTGAAATCGTCCATGAAAACCTCATGGAAGACCCTAAGCTAGCAGCTAAGTACTTGCTAGCAATCCAGGATGAAAACACTCGAGCTACTGTCATGGGATGTCTCAAACAATATTACAAGTCCAATAGACTCCGACGTTCACTAATTCTTTTCATCGACTCGCCGACATCTCCAGAAACGAGAAGCGAAGTTCTCCATACGCTCGAGAAGATCTTGTGTGATTTCGAAACTCTGAATGAAGATGCTTGCCAGATGGCATTGAGCTTTTTGAAGAAACTTGCATTGACTGGAAGACATAATCCACATATTATGTTTGCGCCCCAGAAAGCGGTGGATGTCCTCATGAAAAGTCTTCCAGAGAGCCAGTGGGCGCAACTATACGCATGCTTGCTACATGTAAACATGAAATTCCAAAATGGGGGAGATTTCGAGAAGTTGAAGAAATCTCTACTACGTGGGTCCAACCTCGACAAACTCGTGGTCAGAAAGGGAATTATAGATGCAAAGTGGCAAGACACTAACAAGTTTGACTTTGACACCACTTATCGAATGAAAATGGTGAGTTTTCTCACCTTCAACGACTTGGCATTTTTCGCTGACCACGCAATCCGAGAAAAGGATGTGGTCAATGCCAATCTCTACCTTGATCTCTTGGTGACGAAGTTCGAGAACCTTGCTGGCTCTGACAACCAAAAGAAAAGGCTACAAGTAGTCTTGAACACCATGCTTAATCACTCTATGGTATTCAAAGGTCCACAAGAGTGTCTCAAGTATCTAAACTACATGGTAGAGTCCAATCTTGAGGTCAGACCATCTACGTTGCTAAGAATCTTGGTGAATTTACGTGAAGTTTCCTGTTGGGACGAGGCATTGTTCCTTATCAATTATCTTCACACGGAGAAACTCGATGGACCTCAGCGGAAGATACTAACTCGGGAAATCATGAAAGTGATTACCCAGAAGTTTGCTCGTCATCCGCAGGTTGCTGTGGGGTACTTTGCCTCAATGTTTAACAGAGATAATCCTTTGCAACTACTTAAAGATCTACACATTTTGGATGTGATTTATGGACCGAGTACACTGTTTGATAACATAAAAAAGGCTGATATCCACGAGGACCTCACGGAAGCACACCTCACTCACCATATTCTTAAGGATATGTACCTGGTGGTTCTTTGCAATGTTCCAGAGAAAGAAAGCAATGTTGACTTGATAAAAGACCTCTTTTGCCAGTACTTGATACAGATTGAACAAGCGAAAGGGCGCAATTCAACACAAAGCATCTTCCACCCCAACAATGTTTGTGACGATATTTTGTGTTTGTTTTTGGACCAGTTGGTGCGAGTGGATCCGTTTGCTACCGATAATATGGATTTGGTGACCGATCCAGCGAGATTCGCTGCAGCAAAGGATATTTGTACGCAATTCTTTGCGATAGCAGATTTGCAGAAACATCAGCGTAAGGGGTATTTGCTTGATCTCATGTTGACGTCCAGTTTGTTGTATCACCGAGATATTGCATTTGGTGCCCAACTTCTCAAACATGCACGAGAGGTTGGAATGCCCCTTTCGTTTAACCAATTATATCCATTCATCATGTACCACTACTCGAACGGACAACACGAGGAAGCTCGCAAATGGTATGATTTGCTTACTGCTAATGGAGTGAAGGCAAAAAACGTCAGCGCCGATCGACTTGTAGAAATTGCCAAGGAGCTTGATTGGCCTGTGAAAGGTACGCAGTATCGAAGCACAGCAAGGCAAAAGAACCGGAAAGCACGTGAAGAGTTGGTGAAGTTGACTACAGATCCGTTGGCGATGTTCTCTGAAGCTTCTGTTGCAGGAGATATTAGTGATTTGAATTTATTGGAAGAGTTGGGTTCCATCCTCCATTCAATGAGAGTGGAGAAGAAGAGACGAGAGGGAAGGAAGGAGATTGAAGATGAAGAATTGAACATTCAGGTGATAAATTGAAAATGATAGATGATGATTCAATGGAGATTAATGGTAAGAAGAAAGGAAGAAGATTGAAAGTAAGTTAGAACACGTGAATAATGATAGAGATACTAATCATGAAGTTTTTGAAGATAATGTTGATAATTTTGATAAAAGTGTTAACTTTCCATTCTTTCGAAACTTTAACCGATTGTCCGTCGTAAATTCTTTGGACATTTTTTAGGTTTCAATACCTAATCTCACGGCCAATACCGAAGACTTGCGTCAGTTCTGCATCGAAGTTTTGGACCAGCATCTTTTTTCCCTTTACGAAATCAAGATTATGCATTTGGATAACTAACACGTAGTTACAACCACGGGAAAACCTCCCCGCGGAAGAAAACTGAAAAATAATCCGAAATAGAAAGATCCAAACGCCATCACCGCAAATCAAAAAATTGCGATTATCTCTACCACAGTGGAAAGTGCCTTATCGAACGCATCAACTTCGTTTGCAGGACAACTAGAGCTTACACTCAAAAAACTAACTTATCCATTACACGTCTTGTATAAATTCTTGTATCTTGCCGTTTGTATCACTAGTGAAAGGGAAGTATCACCTCACACTTCAAGTAGGGTACTTATTGACGTCACATCTGCGTAAATGACAGGTGTACTTCCCTTTTTGTCCACGGTATTCTGGCCAATCACCCGGCTGGTACTTCAACAACTCCTGACGCACTCGTAAGATAAATTCCGATTATCTTCCTAGCACTTAAGCTATTACAGAGAATGAGTGACAACGTTAATTGTGTGATCATTGTATGTGTCACTATCTTACTTCTCAATTTGCTTTGGGGTAAGATCGTGTTCACATTATTCTATGACTCAATTAGATTCACTAGCGCAATATTTAAACAATTGCTGAGAATGAATGACAATGTTAAATGTGTGCTTATTGTATGTGTCACTGTCTTGCTTCTCAATTTGCTTTGGGCTAAGATGTTCACAATATACTTTGACTCATTAACTGTCTACAATAACGAAATTGCGGCAAGATGACACCACTCTATCCGCAATGTGTTTTCTGCACCTAACGGGAGCAACCCGTAGGAAGGAAGAAGATATATATTGAGCTACTTTGGCCAAGGGTATCACTGGATCTGGAATTGATGCTGGTGGTAGAGTTGATCTTGGAGATAACGTACCTTTATTTTGACGTGCAGAGTTGATGTTGGAAATAATGTACCTCTTTTTTGAGGTGCTTATTATGGAAGAAACGTTTGCCACGAGCATTTATTGCCAGGATCTCATTGAATGCGTGTGTGTTGGCTCATCTACCAACCATAAACATGCGATAGAAGATAGTGCCCCATCAAAGGCTTCGAATCAACGGAATAAAGATCGATATATTGCGAATTTAATCCACCCTCTAGCTGATTGTATTTATCCAGAGTTAATGATATCTTCTACATACCACTCTTCTCACTGTCAATACAAATGACGCAAACGTACGTCAGTTCTGCATGGACTTTTGACACTTGCTGGCTAGATAACGATTTACTTCTTAGAAGAACTAGCACCTTTCTGTTAAGTAATCCAATTTTTCTGATCCAATCACTCTGGATTTGTCTTGATTTTTCGTATATCTGCATTATGCACTGGAGAAATACGTAGTAACAGTTAGCACATAAATTAGAGTTTCGGCTCGTATTGTTCTTACCTTCCTATTTCAGTCGAGCCCGCATAAATTCCTTTCGTATGATATTCTGATCAATTACCCGGCTACTACTTAAAGAGCTCTCTACGCACTCATTTTATTTAGAAAAAAGTACGAAGTTATCTTCCTAGCACATACACCATTACAGAGAATGAATGATAACACCGTTAAATGCGTGACCATTATTTGTGGAACCGTGATATTTCTCAATTTAATTTGGGGCAAGATCGTGTTCACATTATTCTACGACTCAATGAATTTCTACAAGAACACAATATTGCCTGCGAAGGGAACTCCTCTCTAGTCGGGAAGTGCTTTTTACACTTGCGGGAGCTATGCTCGGGTTGAAGATGCGGAACTATTCATTGAAGCTATATTTGCTAAGGCTATGTCTTCAGCAGCAGGATCTGGAATCTGGTGATACTTGGATATAACACATCTCTAGGAATTGAGAAGCTCTCTTTGGGAATTAAAGTGCTAGTATCCTAACACAATACCATTCACATCTTTTTGATTCCAGTTTCTAGAATAGATGAGAACTTGAGAAGAGAAGACTGAACAGTATAATCCACGATTTCAGATCTGGTGCTACTATAGATCGTCGTGCCGTTCACGATCTCCGTATTTCATAGTTAGAGCCTCATCCACCCAACAGAAACAAGACGATGGAGTGATAGAAACCTATGGAGGTGGTCGTGAGTATCTATTTCGGAAACAGTATAGTTGATAAATTGACAGGTCCTTGCAGACACAAGTCCATCATGGTTCCAGTGGAGAGGTTCTACAGATGTGATCTTCTGAGGAGACCGAAGCCACATTCCCTAGATATTCCACGAGAAATTCTCTTCAAGTCGTCAGAGGAGAAATGGGTAACGAACAGAGGAAGCAACCCCCAGTGCAACAAACACTTCACATCAAGCTTTGCAATCTATACAATTAAGAAAAAACCTAAATAATGAAAAAGAAACAGCCCATGAAACTATTGAAGATAATGTTAATGTTATTAGGACATTTTCGTTGTCGATGATAATGTTGATTTACAACTAATCCATTGTATGGAAGTGTATGCAAGTACATAGCGAAATCTACCAAAGATCTTTCAAATACTTCAGCGAGCACCCATAGAGTCCTCAGCCACAATCTCACAAATCCAATCTCCTATCAGAACTTCTCTCCAATTCAAATGACTGCATAACCCATAATCTTCACCCATCGTTCATCTCTCTATGTACATTCTGTTTACATAACTCCCCAATGCGGAAACACAAACAACCCTCCTCCATCATGGAGAAACTTAACTTCTCTAACTCCTACCACATCATGGGGTTGCCTCACATCGACCGCAACGAAACCATTCGCAGCTTCGCCATGGAGTCCTCGCGAATACCGAAACCTTCTTCTCATGATATCCACACTCCAACCCGAAGCGAATATCTAGAACCCAACGACAAACTGGAACAAAATACAGAAAAGCAGTTCGACATCATCGCCACAAAAGTCAACGCCACCATCCAGGACCTAAACTCCATCTATAGGCTGATAGGGTATCTGGAAACCGAGATCGCCGATAAGAAAAACGACATATTCGATGTCATTCAAGACACCGTCTCGCAGTTTGCGGCCAATCTCCAGCGAGAGAAAAGCAATATTCAGAATGAGTGTGAGTGGCTCCGCCAGCAGATCCGCATCATCTTGGCTATGATCAACGATACTCACGGTGACAAAACACTCAGACTTTCGAGTCGAGGAGTGGTTTTCGACGACGACGATATGTTCCAGAATGGATTCAAGGAGGATATTCTTCACCAGATGAACAACTACCACCAAACAGCACGTGGCTTCTACTCCAGTTCTCCATTTAATGTGGGAAATGACGATCTCTCAATGCATCAGCAGCACCAATACATGGTGGAACGTAGTCCGCAATTCTCCCTTCTACAGTTGAAGGCTCGACTCAATACTATATTTCTAGATGTTCTTCGGGCATTCGTGGGTGTATACCGAAAACTCAACGACCTCACGCTAATCTTGTGGGAGAATATCGATACTATCGGTGAGTGCTGGACTTCTCACTCGAGCATCGAATTGATTAAATCGCTACCGACGAAGGCGGAGGCCGAGACTTTTTCAAATCTCTTGGACGAATTCGTCGACACCACCAACGCTTTGAAACTCAACGATCGAACCTCAAAGCCAGATCTTATGGTGGGTCCCAAGGGAGATATTCTGAACGACTATGCGTTCATTGTTTCCAGCCCAAGGAAAACGAATAAAGAGCCGCAGAGCGAGCCAGAATCAGAGGAAATATCCGACGAAGTTCATGATACTATGGAAAATCTTCGGAACATCAACTACAAGATCGTGAGATCAATTCGTGCACTCAAAATCACAAAGGTTACCAGCGAGGTGGTGGCCAGCGTAGCCAAAGAGGTTGAATGGACAGAAACGGAAATGTCTCGCCGCAGAATCGCCATGGTAGACGTCATCGATCAGTGTCTCTCGCTCATCCACCAACTCTCATTATCCAAAAACGACATCATCTCCATTCAGAAAATGAGAGACCTCTCGGGAAAAGAAAAGTCCAGCGAGAACTATTTTGACGTTGAAACGCTTAAATTCATTGGTGAAAATCCTCGCGAGTTTGGCTTGATGGATCACCATTTGGAATTCGTCACCAGTCTCGCAACTACCTTGAAGTCTTTGAAAGACGCCAAGCAGAAGAAATGGGATTTCTACTCCAATGCGTGCGTTCCTCTTTGGGCGAAATTGGGAGAGAGTAGAGAGTATATCCAGCAATTTTTGGATGCCAATTCCTCCTTGACTGATATGTCGTTGGCAAATCTTAAAATGGAGCTCAATCGCTTGTACATCAAACGGGCCGAGTTCATTGATACCTTCATCGCTGATACCCGGAAGGAGATCAAGGATTACCAGGATGCATTGCTCTATTCGGAGAGCCAGAGACAAGATTTCAAGTACTTTGAGTTCGACATGAATGACTTCGATGACAAGGAATTGGTTTTGAAGGAGCATGAAGATGAAGTAGAGCGGTTGAAGGCAGAATATTCGACTAGAGAGCCGATTCTCAACCTCTACTCTCAATTGAAGGAGCTATTAGAAGATCAGAACTTCTTAGTGGAGCTGTCCAAAGATTCCTCTAGATTGCTCAGCAAAAACTCTTGCAAGATTCTTCTCAACGAAGAGAAGATCAGAAAGAGAATTAACAAGTCGTTACCTCGGGTGATCGAGTCGCTTAAACTGGAAGTTATCAAGTACAATAACGAGCAGCTTTCGGAGGGCAAAAGACCAATGTCAATCGACGGACAAGATTTTTTTGAGCGGATCTTGCTAATAGAATCTGAACAGATCAGTCAGAACAATTCGAAGTTCCGTGCTAGAAACGCCAGAGATACCAGATCGCCACGCAAAACTAGGGTTGCCGCAACTGCAAGAACTTCGCCGTTGAAGTCCAGATCTCCATCCAAAGTTGGCAAAGAACCACGGTCTCACAATTCATCTGGAGCGGTGGGCAGAAATGCTTCTGGAACTATTTCTCCGCCGAATCCAACCAAGAGATCATATGATGGAGCTGGAAAATCTCAAGCAGCTCTAAAGGCAAGTAGAGTTGGTTCTAATTTGGGAAGCAGCATTTTTGATAGTCCACCGAAGTCAATCTTAAGTGGATCGTCCACGTTGTCTAGACTTGGAGGAATTCATCTTCAGCCTCTTAATTCACCATTGGGGCCGGGATCTATTTACAGCGATGGGGGCTCTGATCTCCGTGGAGACGCAAGAAGCGAGAATAGTACATTATATTCTGTGTGTACGAGAATTTCGCCATTGAGAAGCGACAACCACAATAATTCTATCAGGGCCAACTTTTCGCCAATCAAAGGGTTTGATCCGGTGCAAATGGAGGGAAAGGAAAACGCCAACGACGGATTCGATACCCTCTCACCCATTCGAGTCTTACAAGACGGCATTCATATCGCCGATGAAAGTAGTCGATTGAGCTTGAACAGCACCACCATGATCGGAGATGATTACCAACAGTGGAGAGAAGACAGAATCAAGGCAATCAACAATCGGATGTGATGGCATGTATTTTTTAGTGTTTGGTGTGACGCTACATGTATTTTTAGTGTTTAAATTATGTATTAATGAAACGTGGAGAAGGTATGTTCATGAATCATGTGCTGGTAGTTCGGCTTTCAAATAATCTGCTATTTCTCATCAGTATCCCACAACCCTGAGCTTCTTGTCGGCCTTCTTATTCTTCTTATTGTGTTTCTTGCCGCCCTTTCCCAATACCTGGTTCTTGTGGAATGGCGAGTTCACCTTCGCCTGGACGTCATTCATCTTGAAAAACTCCTTGTCAAGATCATCTGCTGTACTCTCCAAAGCTGCCTGCCTTCCACCATAAAAACGAGTAGTAGCTCCAGCTTCGGCGCTTCCCGTGAACTTTTGATTCTCAGTCTCGGAAACGTGCATGGAGAAGTTAAGCTTGGCCAAGTCTCTCGACAAGTCGAACTCATCAACATTCATATGTTTGTTGGCCAACGCCGACAAAATTTGGTGCTGTCTGGTTTCTGGCAAGGTCTGCAAGGTGTAGAGGTCTTTGTTGAAGTCTCTAGCTTCCACGATGGAGGGCATATCCCACGAGCCGTCTTCAAGCTTTCTGGGAGGTGGATTGATATAGAGAAGTTTTCCGTTGACGTAATCCTTCAAGATATATCTGGAAGCTCTGGATTCATCGGCACTTCCGAAACCCTGAGTCATGTAGCCTCTAGCTCTAGCATAAGCATTTAGAAGCTCACGAGCAGTTGGATATAATCCGTTTCCACCATCATCTTTGCTCTGCATCGGAATGTGGATACCGTAAACCGCCTCAAGGTAAAACTTGGGGATCCTTTGACACACAAGCGATACTGGAGGAATATGTTCACGCAACTGATCGATAGGCAACACACCGTTACACACAAGCTCACCGTTGGAGTATGCAAAGTTGGGAAAAACCAAACCAGGACAATCACACAAGAGAACCTCTGGAGACAAGAAAATGGTTTGGAAGTGCTTTGTTTTACCGGGGGTGGACGACACAGACACCTTTTTGGAGCCCACCAAGGCGTTGATTGTGGAAGATTTTCCCACGTTTGGATAACCCACCAAACCAATCTGCAACTTGCGGTCAGGGAATTCTTCAGATTTTGCGAATTTTGGAGCAGCGGTCATGAATAACTCCTCCAACTCTTCAATTCTGAGAATGCGGACATCCAGGTCTTCATTGATTTCTTCGCTTACTTCGTTTTCTTCGTTTTCGTCATCTTCAGATTCAGCCTCAACATCATCAGCAGACTTGGATGCGTTATACAAAGGATTCAGTCTCTGCTCCTCCTCCTCACGCTCCTTCTCCAACAATGCATTGGCGTTGGAGGCAGAAAAGAACACAAAACTGATGTTTTTCTCCTTGAAGTAGTCAGCCCACTCTCTTCTCTGGGCTCTGGTGAGCAAATCGGCCTTGTTCACGAGTAGAAGATTCTTCTTCTCTTTATTCTCTTCGGGGGCACTCAACGAGTTTACGTAGTTCTCCAAATCCACCGAGCGGAAGAAAAGTGGACTCCTGGCATCGACAATCTGCACAATCAAATCACATCTCTCCACCACACGCCACAACTGCCTCCACACCTCGATATTACGTTCGAATGGAGTTAACAACAAGTCGTTGTTCTCGGTCAATGCAGCCAACTCTCTTCTCCACTCCAAAAATGCCAAATTCTCCTGACGTTCAATCTGGAGCTTCAGCTGGTCTTTATGCCACTGAGGTCTCTTTGGAATGGTCAACTTGTTCTCAAACAATTGGTGCTTCTTGCGCAATTCAAGCGTTTCTTCCTCACTTAAAAGTCCTGATTGGTTGACCAACAGGGTGTTTCCGACCTTAATGATCTTAACTTGGTTATATCTATCAGCGGTGAAATCGTGATCGGCCAACTCGGCGGTATTCAAAAACTCATCCAAGGCATTTTCCTGGGTCACCGAGCGCAACTTGACCCAGCCGGCCTCTTTTTTGTCGGTGGTAAATCTCATTTCTCCATCGGGAAGATATTCGATGGCATTTTCTTTACTTCTTTGGTTGGCGATGGAGCGGCCCAATCCAATGAGGTTTTTGTTCTTGTGGTGCACAGGTTTAGGGCCCTTGGGGGCCTTCCACTTCTTTTGTTCCGGATGCAACGAGATTTTGTTTTCACTCATGGTGGTTTCTAAAGATTGAATATTACTAAGGCGATGAGGTGTAGTGATGGATGTGGTGGGAGGTACGGGTGTGTGATTTGCACGGAGCCAGAAAATGAGGGAGGATAAGGTGAGAAAAAGATATACACATTCATCAGTCAAAAAAAAAGGTAGATAATAGTCACCAGCCACCGAATTAGCCACAATGTCAAACTCTAACGATCTCAAATTTAATATCTCAATCTCAACCTTCAATCTCAACCTTCAATCTCAATCTAAATCATTTTCAATCTAAATCATTTTCAATCTTAATCATTTTCAATCTAAATCATTAAATCCTCAATTTAAATCATCCTCAATCTAAATCATCTTCAATCTCTTCAATCTAAATTATTTTCAATCTAAATCATTTTCAATCTAAATCGTCTCCAATCTCTCCTACAACCGCCTAAAACATTCTCAATTATTATATGTACTGGGACAACCACTTGAAGCCATCTCCATAGCCCATTCTCATCACAACAGAAACCATGAAAACCTCAATAGGTCTCACGTTCTCAGGCAACTTGCCCACATCTTTACCCGTAGTTCCATACAAATTCAACGCAGCCTTCAACTCGGTTTCGTTGACGGCGTTTGGCGCATCGATCTTGTTACCCAAAATCAAAAATGGCACGTTGTTCAACTCCTCGATCTTGAACAACGCCTCCAATTCCGCCCGCGACTCCGCCAATCTCTCCTGGTCGGCAGCGTCCACCAAAAATACAATTCCGTTGACTTCTGGGAAATAATCCTTCCACAATCTACGCGCTTGCTGGTGACCACCCAAATCAAAGGTGGTGAACCGGATGTTTCCGATGGCCAATTCCTCGGAGGTAGGATGCAAAGTGGGCTGCAAAGTGGCCAACCGGTCGTTCTTCAACATATGGAGCAAGGTTGTTTTACCGGCATTGTCCAATCCCAAAAATAACAATTTGGCGTGCTTGTTCCACAAGCCCAAACTGGACAAGACGTCTTGAACTGTGTGTGTTAATATGGGCCACGTGTGACCGGAGGTGTGGACGACATACCCCAACTGAATAACCACATGGTGTAATAGTAGAAGAATGTTGAGGATCAGGATTGAACACATACCTGATACGGGAGGCACGGGTGTGAGCGGGGGCACGACTAGTAGGTGGAGGGAAGATGTGGAAGTTAATAACGGGGAGGTGGGGTTTACGGGGAGTGGCGATTTTTGTTTGGGTGGCGATATGGCTGACTTATCTCTTCGCTGATTTGTAAGAGATTTGATGGGATTTTAATGGGAATTTGCATGTTTGTAGATAAGTAAATGTGGCATCATGAATAGGTACGGAATTGCTACGCGTTTATACGAATAAGGGTAAGCTTACCAGAAAGGAAGGAGTTTTGATGAATGGATTTGTTGGAATTTTGGGATTATTGAATAGTTTCAGACTGATTCATTCAGATTTTTGATTGTTTCGAACTGTCTCACTCTTGACTTCGGAGTACAATATCATTGTATCTAAGGACTTATTGACCCACTTGAATTCAGTCAATTCCCAATTTGAGAATTTCTTAGTCCTGAAGTTTTCCTTATTCATCTGCTCTTGGCTTTTACGACTCTCTAGATACTTTCCGTTCTCTTCTATACTTCTTCTCCGCCTCTACTATTCTCCACCTCTCTCTATCTATCATTTTTGTCTATCTCTCTCTATTTCAATTTATCTCTATCTATCTCTATCTATCTCTATCTATCTCTATCTATCTCTATCTATCTCTATCTATCTCTATCTATCTCTATCTATCTCTATCTATCTCTATCTATCTCTATCTATCAGTAGTCTATACATTTGGCCCTCGCTGGCATCTCGAACGTCCGGCCCGCCTCTCTCAACATCTTAGCATGATTCATCACATCAATATATCTTGCATCCTTAATCTCCTTTGCTTTTTGCCGGTCAGTAATCTTCTCCAAACCCCAGTATACCGGCACCAATCCTTCCTTCTCAAGCCCTTCCCTGACAATCCAATCATGCATCTCGTTGCAATACTCGTAGTCGGCAGGAGGCCTAAAGGAATGAAAAGGCTTTCCGCTTTGTCTTTCCGCCAATTCTCTCTCGTAGTCTTGCTTACGAGTTTCAGCATCTGGCAAGACCAACCTACCCGAGAAAACTCTCGCAACAATGGAACTTTGGCTCTCTGAAAATGGCATCGGCACATTAAACTTGGGCAACCCCACAAATGCCAATGTAGTGTCGTCCACATTGAATATCTGCTTGTAAACATTAGGTACCCATGTCCCGTCAGTCACTCCAGGAAGGTACTTCTCCAAGAATGGAAAAGTGTACAAGTATCCAGTAGCGAAGATAATTGTGTCGATTCCCGATGCTCTCTTTCCATCCACGGTGTATGCTGATCTGTCGTCGTTGAAATCGTAGCTTGTAACCAACTTCAAGTACTCGATATTGGTTTGATCGAATTCCACCAACTTGCTCTCATCCTTGACACTCACATACACATGATTAGCAACGGTACCGATCTGGGTAGCCAAATCCACTCCACTGGCATAGTTTCCCACAACAAGAACGGTTTTGCCCTTGAATTCACAACCATCCTTGTAGTATTTGGCATGGGTAACGGAACCAGGTGCATTACTATTCCATTCCGAGAGTCCCGGGGTATCAGGAATAAATGGCATCTCCGTGTGGCCGTTTGCAACTACTACCGCATCGTATTGTTCCTCTGCATTAATTTCACCATCGATACTCTCCGACTGGACTGTCCAAATACTCTCCTTCTTGCACACCTCCAAAACATTGGTGCTCATGCGGAAGTTCACTCCATGTGGAATTGTCCGTGAGTACTTCAACAAGTAGTCGTGAATCTCAGATCGAGAAACAAACGCAAGTGTCTGTGGCTCGAATGGAACGTCCTTGAACTCCATCATTCTATCAATGAGATTGGTTTCCAAGTGATTGTACATGGCCGACAAGAATCTGTTCTTGTAGCCGTTTTCCAAAAGAATTTCGCATCCGTTGGGATCTGTCGATGGAACTGGCGCCAATACCGTCGATTTGTCCCCATGGTAGTACCATAAACCTCCAAGCTTATCTCTTCGTTCGTATAAATCGACGGAGAGATTAGCAGGCTCCATCATGAGCGCCTTGGCAGCAGCTAGACCGGCAGGTCCACCGCCAATAACGGCAACTCTACGTACTGACATGGTGGAGAAAAGATGAGGTACTTCGGAGGTCACTTGACTATTTCACCAATTCGGTGATAAGCGACTTTTATTGAGTACTGCGCATAGTGTTGAGATTAGTGTGGATCATGCAGATGCTGCATTCAACGAATACACTTCTGATATTGGTCCAGTCCTAGATACTGCTTTCATCGCCTGATTTATATGTAGTGGTACAAACCCCGAAATTTTGTTTCCCAAAGTCTTCTAATGATTCAGTTTTCCTTAAGATGTTCCTCCTGTAAGAGAACACAATAACCACCATTTCTTTAGTTCCTGTCTATGAAGCAATTTTACGGCCGTCACGTGCACCAACGTAATGTAAAGTTTAGTTCACACGTAAGCAGATTATTATATCTGGTAAGGTAGCCTGACACAAATAGACTCCTGTCTGTGGTACACTATGAACTGTTTTACTTTCAGTCAAGTGGGGAAATACAGGTTGTGTAAACCAAAGCCATGAAGTGTGTCGTACTGCATACTAGTAACTTCTGACTTCTTGACATAGTTCCGATAGTCTAATCTAATAAAATCTCTTCTATAGGGCATAAGCGTAGACATCCAGTTCTAGCATAGTGAATTCTGTGAAATATTTCCAAGCACCTAATTCTATGTTCTGATCTTAACGAATAATATGCACAATAAGTTCGATATCACTATAAATGCATAAGACGTGATATGAAATGCCATGAAGCAAAAAGAGGAAATCAGAAATAAATAAAGGAGTTCAAATAAGGCGCCAATTTCATTCAAGCTTCTCTTTGGCTTTTTTCCTTGTCCTAGGGAAACAAACAGCCAATTCAGTTGCAATCTAGCCTATTACATTAGAGACGATTCCCAATATCTCTGCATACGAGGAGATTGGAAGATAGGTACCTCTCTGGTGGATCTTTGCTTTCTAATTTCTTTGGTGGTGAGCAGACTTTGTAGGTTTACGGCTAACTTCACTGCCACTGGGTAATAGTCATCATCAACGGTACTTAAGCGATGTCACCAGTTACATCAAAGTATGAAAAAAATGGGTGTAGTGTCAGTTTTGAGTTCCCTTAGATATGGCGAAGATAAAGTACAAAAGAATGCAAGCATTTCTAGCAGTTCTCCTTCAGAAAATAAGATTACCGGGCATCTGTGAATTGAAGTAAGAAATTGGTGACCAACCGAGAGCATGATTCAAAATTAAATCATTCTCGACCAGTGCGAACTAATTATTCGGGTTCCGCGAGACCTTATGGCTCTCGGCCCAATTACTGAGAACCATTAGTGAGGAAAACAATTAAAGCAGCGGGACTCTCCTAATTCCTATTCGTATTTTCTTGTCCAATTTCTTCTCTATTCTGTTAATGGGATGTTGCTATTTTTCCTCTAAGTATTCCAAATCATTAAATCTGTCGATTGTCGATAACTTCGGTATCCTATTGTCATCACAACATTCGAAATTATTGTGCACCAAATGCTCATCTTTTTCTCCTGTTAATCTGAAAAACTATAGATCGCAAAGTGACATGTGAATTACAAAGCATCCCCTGATTTTGCCAACATGAAGTTGTCGACCCCAAAATTCTGCAATCTCCATCATTTCCTGATTCAGTGAGACATGCGGCCTTTCGAGCAAAAAGTTGGCTCACGCTTGCTGGTATGAATACACTTTTCGATTTTAAAAGCATATTCGATATTCTTTACTTGAGTAAGCAAATTCGACCCCGTAGTTCTCCATTGTCTACAATTTCGTTCTATTTCACTCCCTGGCCCCTGTCATTTCCATGCATAGAGGAGAATCCCAGCTTTCGCACGAAAGTGTTGTTACCCACTCCACCACATTAGTCAAAATCAACGCCCAACAAAATAAAAAAAAACACTTAAACATCCAAAATCTCTCCTCCACATCCTTCTCACCTCGTAACCTTCACACCTCGTAACCTCCTTCCTTTTCTTCAAAGCTTCACCATCAAAAAAAATCCAAACCTCTCCCCAGATTCCCCAGCTTTTCTCTCCCAGTCATGCAGGCCCAAACCCCTGCTATAATCACGAAATTATAAAATTAAACCACAATTCTTTCCACCATGTCCCATCCCGCGGCCAGCATCAAGTCTATTTTCAGCGGGAGAGTAAATCTTACCGATACGGAATTCGACGATTCTTCCACCACCAGAAACTCCTACGGAGAATCTCGTACCGAATACCTGGAAGCAGATTATCCAGAAAGAATACTAGTAGATATTGGGAACTACGACTCCGAGTCTATCATTGGCCAGGAATCGGAGCCGTCTATGAGGAATGACTTTTTGCCCACAAAACCGCCGTTTCGAGACCCGAGAGACCTTAGAGACAGAGACGCTGACTCTTTTTCGGTTTCATCGAAGAACTTAAGAATTATGGCGTTACAGAGAGGCATAGGCGACCTCTACGATCCCCGCAGCTCATCTACAAACGTGTCGCTTGCTTCTTCGGGGAGCGATTACCAGCAGTCGTTTATTCCCGACCAAGATGCTTATTTGCTGGACGCTAGCCAGAATGATGGAGAAATCGGGGAAATCTCCCGCCCAGCATCACGTAACTCAACAACATCGTGTCTTCTGACCACAGCAACTAAAGACGGAGTAGAGGGTAAGAAATTGCACCGGCACGGACCCACACCGTACTCTTCTAGTGTGATTGCTGATATGATCAGCCACCAGCAGCATCCGATGCTGCGACCAACGGGGGAGGCTTCTCGGTTCCAGAGACAAGATGCAGAGCTACCGTTGGAGGAGAAGAATGAGGTGGTGGGCGAATAAACACTGTTTAGTAATGAATGACGATATTATGGTATGGGAGGAGAGGATGGGAAGATAATACTGGGTAATGGAGAGTCCGCATGTAAATTCATTTCTTTTCTCTGTTTAGAATATTTGTGGATGTGGAATCTTCGAACCGATTTATGATAGGGAATTTTGTATCGATTTCAGAATTGGAATGCAAAAGACAGGGAATAAGAGAGAATAGCTCAGTTAATATTGAAAATGAAAGAGAGTTAAATCACTTTTTTGGCTTTTTGTTGTTCAAGTTCTTGAGTATGTTGAAGGTGTATTCTCATTTCAGGAGCATTTCGCCATTTTGGCAGCCAGCTGATACTTATTTGCCTAGTCCCCTACATTCTCGAGTAGTCCATTTCTTCGGTCTAGTACATCACTTCAGCATGTTCCCATCCTCAATTGAAAATCAATAAAAATACATTCCATAGCTCACCTCCGGAGGTATTATCGTTATCTCTTGTTGTTATTCTTGTAGAGATATGAGACACAGTGGATAGTTGTCTCCATATCAGAGCTTATAGATAATCTCATAAACGTAGAGAATAGTATCGATCCTATTGTCAAACTCTTCTGATGTGTGAACACCACCACAGTATAGAAACCGAAACCGATTGGTTTTAAATCTATTGCTTCCATGTTCAACATGCTCCTAGATAAATTTCTACCATCTCAGTTGGTGCTCTTACATTATTAATTTCTCACCCATACTTTCCACAGTCCCATGCATCTTTCCAATTCAATTCTCTTATAAGAATCAAATAAATTACACTTCAAAGTCCCCATTATTCTTCTGTCCGTATCTCATTTTTACTGTGCTTCCATTTTCATCCAGATTTAATTATTCCACCTCTCTACAAATTCACTTCCTTCACTTCCTACCCCAGAAAATGCGACGAAAAATTTCCACCACCACACCAAATGTTGAGAACCATCTCCAAAATCCCAACAAGGGCAAGATTGCCAATTGTGGCAGCCAGAAGATGGGCCTCGGAATCGACCACGGAAATCTTCACCAAAATCAACGACGCAAATGACCCCGCAAGAGACCAATTCTTCAAATACACTTGGGGTTCATGGATGAAGAATGATAAAGTACAAAAAGCAAGAAGAGAGACCCGTTTCTCCATCGAGGGCGTCTCAGACTTCTTCAGCAAATTGAAAATATCCGATTCCGCCACCTTGCCTGAGCCTCAGGCTTTGGATAATGGAATGTGGATCTTACCAAATAACTTGAACGAAAACGTCATCGGAAATGGAGATTTCAACGTCAAGTCCATCGCCAGTATTCACGAAGGAAAGCACCACCGTATCTATAAGCTCGCATTGGCCTCGGGAAAAGAATTTGTGTTGAGAATCCCATACAAATTGGAGTCGGACTTTGCTATCGATAACAAGATCAAAAGCGAGGTAGCTACCATGGACTTTTTATCGGTCAAGTTGGGAGCCAGTGTTCCCAAGGTGATTGCGTACGGTGTCAACAGAATTAATCCCTTGAAGAGTCCCTTTATCTTTATGGAGTATGTGGAGGGAGATCTTTTGATGAAACAATGGGATCCATTGGTGGCCGAAGGAGAGGACTCAAACCAGAAGTTGAAGGCAGTTATCGACCCCATTGTGGAATTTCAAGATAAATTGTTGGAGGTGACGTTCAACCGGTTGGGATCTCTCTATTTTTTCGATGATGTGAGTGTAGAAAACCAAGCTGTGGTTCCATACGAAGAATCCGACGAAACTTTGAAGAACAGATGGAGAATTGGGCCTAGCGTGGAGAGCGTTTTCTCCAAGAACAAAAAACACATGGTTTCTTCCCACATCAAGGCGCTCAGCGGCCCATGGGACTCGGTTGAGAGAATGGTTGAAGATATTGCTAGCGTTCAGTTGGAGAGCTTGAAGTCCAGATTGGCATTGGCGCAGGCCGATGCTAGCAGCCAGGTGGAGAGTATTGCCGATTTGAATAAGCAAATCCAGACGTTCGAGAACTTCAAGATCATGAGCACGAAGTTGTTCAATCCAAATTCCCCATCAATCATGAATGTCCAAGAACTTTTCAAGCCTCGTCTCTATGTTCCCGACTTGGACCCATTGAACGTTATTGTAGATGCCAAGACATCCAAGCCAGTTTTTGTTGACTTTGAATATTCCACCATTAAGCCATTTTTGCTCCACGCCTATCCTTCGTTTGTTGCCTACCAGGGCGCTAAATTGTTCAACTTGCAAGAGGACGTTCCTGGGTTTGACGAGATGGATGATGTGGAAAAACACCAGTACTTGTTCATGTTCTACAAGACCAGAAACGAGAGATTGTGGGAGTTGGCATTGAACGCAAAGAGACACAATTTGATTGCAGTAGCTTCGCCCCACATCAAGGTATTGAAGGCTCCATACTTGCAAACGTTAGAGTGCAAAAACGACAAGGACTACATGTTTGTGGAAAATGCCATTGTGCAATTGCAGCCAATGTGGGACACCTATGTGGCTAACCAGTTGAGTAATGCAACTGAGGAGTCATTTCCTATTGAATACACTGGTGAATATTTGGATGAGCACCAGGCTGACTTGGAGGCATACCAGGCAGAAGTGGCATCCACGCCATTTGCGGCTACTGGCGGATGGATTCCTCAAGATATGTTTGCTGTTTTGAAGGAGCAGGGAATCTTGGTGGAGGACGGAGACGGAGATTACCGTATTGAGACCGAGGCTGCGTTGAAGACACTGGAGTCAATGGAGGAGGAAGCCAAGGCTAAAGAAGAAGCCGACGAGACACTCAAGGAGAAGAAGTGAGCATGTAAATAGATTGAATTTCTGACATAAATTCCACAATATAGGAACTTGCTGTGGCATCCATTATCGTCTATCTCCTCTTGTTTCCAAATCCTTCAATATGGCACTCCAATTTGACTGAAAAGCCTTTGGTTCTATGCTCAAGCCATAACTTCTATACCTTCATAGGTACTTTCTAGCCAATGACTTGATTCGATAGTCAAAGTCCGGCGAAACCAACGGGTCATTCACCGAATAAAACGGACTGAGCAACGCCTTCACATAGTAATCATAGGTTTCTACAAAAAACTGCTTAATCACCCCATCATCATGCTTATTTCCAGAAAGAGACTCGACACCACTAGCAGCGGAGTCAGAGCATAATACAAACTTGATGTTTCCCTGCGTTATAAATGCACTCACCTGAAGACCATAAAACGAGTCCACCTTCCCCAAATGGAAGCTGCCTGTTGTCCATTGGGCGTCTTCAATCAAATCTAGAGACGAGTTGGTGATGAAGGGTAGAAGTTCCTTGATTTTGGGAGAAAACTGCGACTCTCCGGGTACAGATTTGGCAGACGACTTGAATGAAGATAATTCCAACTCGTAAATTGGGTTGTCTCGAGTGCCTATGATGGCAAAGTAGTACGAAGACATGGAGTCGGAGTTCTGGTGAATGTAGATAACGTAGTACTAATGAAGTTTGCTGTATGCAGTACGTTTGATTGAACTGGTATCTTTAATTGTGGAAAAAATGGTGTAACTCGAGATGTTAAGGGTATAACAATGGACATGTGATTGGATTAGTGTGGAATGAATCGTCTTCTGTGGTTTTTCCCTTGTTTTTCTCGTGTTTTCTCCGTGTTTTACTCACCAGTTATTCTCCAACGCCAGAACCCACACCTCCACCAAAACTGGTCAGAACAGCAGCAAGAAACTCCAAAGAACAATAAATTTGGAATTAACAATATCCACATTTGATATCCCTAGCCTCCGTACGCCATAATCATGCCCCATTGGTCCTCCCCTTCATCAAAATATATTGGTCCTGTATATAACCCGTTTTTGTTGTGGACCAATCTATAATAATAAACCAACAACATATCATTCTTCAACACCACCATGTTGGACCCGGGTCTCGTGTGCCACAGAAGGCCGCACGTGATAGACCCCCAGAAGCCCAACGTGATCTTCTCATCCAATATCCCGCTCCGAGTGGCCAATTGCGTGGCCGAAATGCATCTATTTCTTGGGGGAAAAACAAGCAGGCTTGTAGAAGTGGCCCCCAGCGTTGGCGAGCTCGAAGTGGTGATCGAGGTGAATAGTTTGCTACAGAGAAACTGGGCGTTGACGCCGTTCCAGTTGGTGCGGCGAAATCTCGTGTTTGTTGCTAAATCTAAGACTCCATCTAAAACCTCCAGAATTGGTCACGGATCGCCAGAAGGTCAGGACGCAGCTGGGTTTTCTGGAGTTTGGAAAGACGTGCTAGCGCATAAGCATCCGTCGGAGGTTTTTGTAGCCAGTTTCCGATTGGCGCTAGACACATTAACTATAGATTTGGCCAATGCAAAGAATATGACGATTGAGTTCCACCACGACGAACTCTTTGAGCTGCTAGCGATGTGCGACGGAGTCGTTGCGGAGATATCCGGGTATCTCCGGCAATGTCTTTTGGCCGAGCTCAAAAACAACACTGACATATCTACCGATATTGCAAGCTCTAGCACTATATTGCAGGAGCTGCCTTTCAACGAACTGGCGTCGCTGATTAGGCAAGTGCAGAGCCGAAATCTTTTTGGATTGGACTCCACGAGTTTCATCGACACCACTGTCGAAGGAATGGACTCACTAATAGAGAAGCAGGATGTAGTTTTTGAAGACGACGACTTTGATGTTTCTGGCGACGACATCAAGATCCTTCATTCTGACGATAGCGGGAAATGCACTGCGAATGAGGATGACGAAGATCATGGACGTGCCTCCCGAATCAATTCTATTTCTCACGATGACATTCAAGAACTAATGAAGAGTGATTTAGAGACTATTGGTAACGAGGTGATCAAGGAGCAATCGAATGGCCGACTTGAAATAGTCAAACATGGCTCAGACACTAATAAGGGCGTTCTTGTGACAAGCTCTAACCAGGACGTTGAAATGGATGGTATTAACAAGGATTCTAGCGGCCTAAATAGTAGGAGCCAGAAAAGTGATGGACAAGGCGCTAATTGGGACATTAACACTCCCCCTCAACCTTCAGAAGACATGACGTTGGAAGAAGACAATGACACGAAGTTTTCTGACTTTCACAACCTGAGAAACAACGGCCGGTCCGAAAATGACAAGAGCCATTCACTCAACGACCCAGAATTAAGTTACGAGGTGGAGGAATTCAATATTGACGACTATACACCCGAACACTACGAGGAAGACGACTTTCAGCGTGCCTTACCCACCAAATCAGCACCAATGATACTCAATGAAAGCTCGCCTCTAGCGTCTCCAGTTCAGCATGTCCAAACCACCCTAATGACCCCAATCGGGCCAGGCCATGCGATGTCTCGGCAGACGTCGACCCCAGAGATGCAAATCCGCAAAAAGTCTTCGTTTGCCTATATCAGCAGCGACGACAACTCGGGGCTCCAGTTTGCGTTCCGCGACAATTCGGAGGATGTTCCTTCGTTCATCAAGGAGAACAAGAAGTTCAAATTTATCAAGGTGGGAAAAGTGCAGAAGTTTGTCAGCTTATTTGAGGAGCAAATGGACAAGGATCGAAGTGCCGCTAGCGGGAACAACGTTGGAAGCCGCGTTTCCACTAGGCCAGGCAGTCCGCTCAAGACAGATGGATAATTTTAATGAATCACGAACACTCTAGCAGCAACCCAATATCAAGTAGCCACAATCTGAGCCATTCTAGCTTCTTTCGAGGGCTGATATTCTGTCGGTCAACTCATTGAATTTCTTAAACACCGCCTGAACCTCCTCTTCACTGGCCTTTTCATTTACTTGATTGGTGGTCACTTTCATGGTGCCCAAACACCATGTTTCTCTTAAGCCTCGTGTAATTGTAAGAAGATCCTTACACAATCTGATAATCGTCAAAGCATCTGATTCCAAGGTTAGGTTTTCCACTGCCAACAGCTCTCTGGATTTATCTTGGATGATGGATTTGTCGAACATCTCCTGGAATTTCTCGAGAATCTGGTAGATAGTGTTATCTATTTTTTCTGATTGTTAGTAGTGGCACCATGGAATACGAGAGTTTTACATACTTAGAAGGGTGACCGATTGCTGTTGCATTCTTTGTGGTTTATTAACTTTTATAGATTATAGAATGGACTCCATATATAATTCTATGTACAGTTGAGAATTCCATATACAGTGGTGTTTGTAAGAGAACCTGATGTGAATACTAGGGCCTTTGATTCATTATGGCGATAGAAAAATCTTGGCGGTTTCCATCTAGTTTTCTTTAACTTTCATTAACTTCCATTGAATTAGTCACTTTTCTTACCTGTATTCTTGTGTATTCTCCCAGTAACTTCCATGTTAATTTCGCAGCTCAGCAAAGAGAAAATCAAATAGATCGAAAAGTGCAATAAACGTAACATCTTACGATATACCGAAACCATATCACCTTGGAGCAGTCACCTTTACCTCTTTATGTACATAAAAGAAGTATATTGGCGCCCAGAAACACCCCCAAGAGGTTTCATCACTGTTCAAACTTTCATTTACAAGAGACTATCTAAGAAAACATTCATTTCTCCGAAAACATTCATTTCTCCTGTAGCTTCTCCAATTACATTTATTCCTATTTCTATCATTCTTGAAATTCCCAATTACCTATTCTCAAAAGAACATCATCAATATTCTCCACATAATCTTCACCACATAAAGTATCGCCTTGAAGACGTTGACAGTAATCCAGATCATTCGCAACACAATCACAATAGTATTCTCCAAAATCATATACAACATCGTGTAGTTGGAGTCATTATCGAGCATTCGGCTCTGTGCCTTGAACTCGCCGATCACCGTATTGCCGAAAAGCGATACATTCAACCGATCCAAAGTCTCATTCGCTTTCCGCAAGTCCATCGACAATGACGTGTTGATCTCTCCAATTGACCGGTCCGTGGCACTAAGAAGATTGTCGATGCGTGCAGCATACTTGTTGTTGGCCATGTGGAGAAGCGACTTGGATTCATCCACATATCCAGTGTAGCAGTCCTCATAGTGAGGCAAATGGTTATCGTTGACGTTGACAATATCCTTGAGAAGATGAGCAAACTGCTCCTTCAATATTTTTTCTCCGCTTCCTGTTATTATATCCATTGACGGCGGACACACATTCGTCAAGAAGTTGTAGTTGAGAAAAACCACTTTGTCCAAGTATGTTTGCTTTTCGCCAAGAATGCCCACTCGTTGGCTCTCGATGTCGAATTTTTGCCGATTTATCTCCGAATCCTTGCTTTCGGTCATTTGCACCGTTTCCTGTGTTGTGTCTCCTATCGTTTGTTCATCATTCCTTTTGGGAACCGGATTGAAGGTGACATCTTCCAAATGGACGGGTGTATCCTTAATTTCTTCGACAGTATACCTCACTTCCGTCTTGGACAAATCAGACGAAGATTCGTCGTTGTTGATAACGATTTTAGGTGGTGGCTGCACCACTTCTGCTTCTAGACTCGACGAAGACACTCCGCGAGATGCCGACGCATGCGAGATATCAGCATCAAGAAGATCTCCATAGGATGCATTCTGGTCCTCTTCTCCGGGCGAACTTCTCCGCACAAGTCGTCCGATCTTGACTTTCGAGATACTTTCGAATGATTTCGAGTGCGGGTCATTGGCGACCACCTCACCAACGTCAGAGTCAGAAGCCAGAATTCCACCAGTGGAATTCGCATAGAGCTTCTTTGCTTTACTCTTCAAGTTGCGTCTAAGCAGCTTCAGTGGCCGGGCACTTTCAATAGGAATCAGGTTCACATTGATATCATCCAGGCTGCTCTCGTTGCTCTGTTCCTGGAAAATTACATCATGCAATCTGCCCGAAGCCGACGAATTCCCCGTGTCTATGTCGGTGTTGGCTGAACCAGAATCAGGCTGAGCTCTAGGAAACCATAGCTCTCCATTGTGCTTCTGGAGCTCGTTCCAGTGGCTGGTTCGCCAGGACAAATCGTTCATCAACTCGCCGAGCTCGAGTCCCCATGTCAGCTTCCAGGTCTTGCCGTGTCTGCTTCCCGGTCCATTTCTCAGACTGAATGCATTTACTGCGAGAGGAAGACTTCGGAACGAAACGGGTGCTGGCTCATGATGCTTGATGCGAATTGCCCTGTTTCGAATCACCTGGAGTGGATTATACACGCCCTGCACTCCAGGATGAGGGTTGGGCCCCTCTGGCTGCTCCATAGATCTTTCCATCCAATGATACTTGACAGCCATCATGGCCTTTACGGACTCTGTCCTATTTCGAGTAGCACGAGAAATATGCAATTGGACCACACCTGAACCCTTTGATTCACCGTTTCCGAGCGCATCTACGACGTTGAACTTGGAATTGATCATTTTTCCTGTCGTTAAGAGCATACTAGCCAAAGTGGACGCTCTCTGAGAGGCCGAACCGGCATCTTCCGTATCTGGGCGGTTAATCTCAGTTGAAATCGTCGGTAGGGCCAAGTCGAACTCGAATCCTGGACCGCGGCGGCCATCTTCGAAGGTCTGTTTGTCTTTCTTTTTTCGACTTTTCAATTGACTGGACGATTTTGGGTTAGTCCGGACGGAGGCGGAACGATTCGCCGAAGTGATCCGCAAGGGAGTTAATGGAGACGGTGCACTTACGCTTTCGGAGCTAGCATTCTCCGTCCGCATATTGGTAGCGACCTCCATTGGAAATAGAATGGGTTGGTGGTAATCGGTGATGTTGGAGTGCACATGGCATGGAGAGTATGTAGTATGGGAGGCTATGGGGAGGCAAAAGCAAGGAGAAAAGAGGGGAAATCGGGAACGGGGGAAATCGAGAAATGATTGGCTCCAGTGCTAAGATGAATGAGATTGCAACCATTCGATTTACTGCTTCCGGTCCCGTCTTTCACTTATCGTAGATATCTTCCCTGGTCACGTGCACACACACTTTGTGAGGCTTGATCTACAAATGTATCTACACAATCTACAACTTCAGCTATGCCGATCCAATTCGTCAAAGACTCAGCAGACTTCAATACGTACTTGCTGAAGAATAAGTATGTTGTTGCCAATTTCACTGCCTCGTGGTGTGGCCCCTGCCAGGCCCTGAAACCAGTAGTGGACGCATTATATGAGGACTCCAAGTATTCAAAAGTGGAGATTGTTCGAGTAGACTTGGACGCCAATGGCGATATTGCAGGCAAGTACTCCATCACCAGTGTTCCCACGTTTGTATTCTTCGAGAACGGAAAGGAGGTGGAGCGCCAGACGGGATTTCTGAATCAATTCAAATCCATACTTGATAAATACGCCGCCAAAGCCAATTCTGACCCCGGGGTCACGGGCCGTGGAGGTGCCGGACCCTCTGCAGTAACCAGTGAAATTGCATCGATGTTGCCCAAGGGATACTACGTTTTGAATGACGTAATCCATTTTGGAGACATGGTGGCGTTGAACTCACTTCCCTTGGTCAAAAGTGACGATGCCGAGGTCAAAAATGTGTTTAGAACATCTGCCAAGGGCAACACAACTGTGCTCACGGATGCAGACTCCCAGGCACTTTTCTTTGTTCCGTTGAACAACATTTGTAAATTGTATTCGGTTTTGATCAAGCTAGCATCGCCTACGGTTGGAGAAAACATGGAATTGGATGAAGAAGAGCTTGAAAACGAGACACAACGGCCCAATCTTTTGAAGTTGTGGCCGAACCGCCCGGGCATCTTATCGTTTGAAGATGCTTCTGGAGATTCTGCTGCCCATATTGAGCAGATCAGTGACGTCGACGGCGGATGGTACGAAATCAAGGTCAAGTACGTGCGGTTCCAGAACGTACAGAACTTGAACATCTTTATAGATGGAGCCGATGAGGACTTGCACACTTTGGTGGAAAAAATCGTTCTTGTTGGAGTGAGTGGAGATGCTAAGGAACAGGGCCCCGTCAATGGTGGAGACGAAGAGTAAGAGTAGGAGGTTATGCGCTGAAATGAGGATGGTCATGAAAAGTGTTTTGATTGGTCATTGGATACAAAGGTGCTTTTGGTAATGAGATCTTTGGTAGTTTGTGAGATGGCCAGAGCAACTATTTGTGGGAATCTGATTCGTTGAGGTATTAGCACTAGAGGAAGTATTGAATAATACAGATGCGGATAGATAGTGCGGAATGTATGTGGAGATGGTAAGGGAAAAGTTGGGATAAATAGAGATGCAGAAGATTCGAAGAGACAATCTCACTCCTTCTCTCAGGTACAATGTTTGCTACTAATTTTAACTCGTGCTACTAATTCTAACTAGTCCAAATAACCAACTAGTGCAAAATACTCCAGCTCATGCTAAAACACTCACCACTAGCAGATTGTAGAAATTCACCGTTCTACCCACGTACCCCCATTCCCCATTCTTCTAATTCTTTCATTCTGGAACTTTGTGGTGCTACGTTGACTATTCCTGCCCATTATACCTTCTAATCCTCGGTGAGAAACGTCACAATTAATAGTAGCCACCATTCACCCGTAAAACATAAATTCACCAAACCAACTGTAAACAACAATAGCACCCCTCTTCCGAAAGCTATCCACCGATTCCCTAATAAATTACCTGGCTCTATCTCCACCAGTATCACCAGGACTTCTCGTGTCACGTGATATTGTCTCCTGCACAAGCGCCACCACCTCTCCAGATTTTCTTCAACCTACTTCGTCTTCCACGGAAAATCCACTCTTTTTCCTACCATGGTCTCCCGATTGTTATACAGAGGTACCGTGTCTCGACAGTTGCTAGCAGTGTCGAGGTCACGTGCACAGTACCCCATTCCGGCCAGTTCCGTCATTGCCGTACTTGGGGTAAGATTTCAGTCTTCGGCTACGGCAATCAAGAGTGATAAACCCGCCGACGGGGCCAAAAATAGTGGAAATGCTGCAAATTCAGATATTGCAACAAATCAAACTAATTCTAAATTAGCCGCCGACACACCCGCAAGCAAATCCGCCACCGACATTTCCCAAACCAAAGAGCTTCTTTTGAAGAAGGATATGCCAACCACTTCGGTGGCCAAAGTTCCTGGCGAGGTCGAGGAGGCTAAGCCGCCCCTCTGGGACCGCATTAAGCACGAGGTTGCCCACTACTGGAACGGAACCAAGTTGTTGGGGTACGAAATCAAGGTGAGTACCAAATTGTTGTTCAAGATGATGGCAGGATACGGATTGTCGAGAAGAGAAAGTAACCAGTTGCAGAGAACGTTGGTGGACGTGGCGCGGTTGATTCCGTTCTCGATGTTTGTGCTTGTACCGTTTGCCGAGTTGTTATTGCCAGTAGCTTTAAAGATCTTCCCCAACTTGTTGCCTTCCACTTACGAGCTGTCGTCGGACGCCAATAAAAAGAAGGCGCGGTTGTTGAAGGCCAGAACGGCCTCTTCTGAGTTCATCAAGCAGACGATGGAGCAGAGCGGCGGCCTCAAATTGCTGAAGAAGATCTCCGAGAAGGAGAAACAGGCGTTTGTGTCGTTTTTCGACATCATCTCCAACGGTAAGACACCTACCCGCGAGCACTTGATCCAGGTGGCGCGGTTATTTAAGAACGATCAGGTTTTGGACAACTTGTCGCGTCCCCAGTTGGTTGCTATGGCCAATTACATGTCGCTCAGACCATTTGGCACCGACTCGATCTTGCGTTACCAGATTAGACACCGTTTGTTGACTATTATCAAGGACGACAAGGCGATCGACTACGAGGGCGTCGAGTCATTGACTGTGCCCGAGTTGCAGACGGCATGTTCCCAAAGAGGTATCAAAACCCAGGATATGTCCCCTGGAAGATTGAGAGAAGATTTAGAGACTTGGTTGGACTTGAGATTGAGACAGAAGATTCCTTCGACACTCCTAATTCTCTCGTCTGCTTACACGTACGGTGAGCACAGCCAAGGTATCGATACCTACTATGACGCCTTGCTTGCAGTGTTATCGTCTATTCCTGACGAAGTGTATAATGTTGCCAAGTTGGAGTTGTCGCATGATGCCAAGTTGAAGTTGAACATCTTGAAGGAGCAGGATGAGTTGATCAACGAGGAGAACCAGAGAGAGAAGCACACCGTGAACCAGATCAAGGACAACATCAAGTTGGATGAGTTGGAGGAGGCTCAGGGAGGCGGAATGAAGATTGAGCATGAATTGCCGCAGATTGAGGGCACCAAGGACGGCGAGTCTGGGACCACGACTGAGTCCAAATCTGAGTCGGAAACCAAATCAGACCCTGAGTCCAAGTCTGAGGCCGAGTCCCCCGTGACCACCAGGAACTAAAAAATTCTACACCTGAAGAACGAATGCACGACACCTCTTATTTATTCAAAAGTTTTCTTTGTCGGGATTATATCCATCTAGTTTTTACCTGTAGACCCAAACCCTCCTTCGCCACGCACGGTGGAATCCAATTCCTCTGCCGTGATCACCTTAATGTCTGCATTTACAATTTGTTCCAACACCAACTGAGCAATTCTGTCGCCCTTCTCCACCTTGAAATCCTTGTCGGAATGGTTAAAAAGTACAACCATCACTTCTCCACGATAATCAGCATCCACCACACCGGCACCAGTGGAGATTCCGTGTTTAACCGCGAGTCCAGACCGTGGCGCAACCCGTCCGTATGTTCCAATGGGTACAATAATCGTCAAATCAGTTTTAATTAAAGTTTGGCCATGACCAGGAATGATTCCGCTTTCTGAAGCGTAGAGATCGTAGCCAGCGGCCAACGCCGAGCCTTTGGTGGGGACGGTGGCGTTTTCCGAGCGAAGGAAAACTTTGAGTTCGTCGGCGGTTTTCATTTTTTTCTCGACAGTCATGTGAAGAATAAGAGTAGATAAATCTGGAGATAATCCTCGAGATATTCCGACGCGTCTGTAGGAAGGAAGAGGTTAAAATTGGTGGAGATGAGGAACGAGAAACGGAGAAAAGTAGAGAGGTTTGATGGTCAGATTTGATTTATTGGTAGAAAGGAGTGAATATTGAGGAGTTTTATAGATTTGTTATTTGTTATTGAGTGATTTCTCATTGACTTGAGTGAGATCACTTAGTGTGATTTTAGTGTGATTTTAGTGTGAGAACATGGAGTCAAATGAGTGAGTACTGAGAAAACTTGCTGAGCATACATGTTACCGAGAAGTTTAAAAATGGCAATAGATGAAACAATATGACAACCTTGACATTATCTTTAAGAGAGTTTTATTTGTGAGAACTAGAGTGAGTCTTGTATCAGTTTTGAGAACTTTGAACTCGAAAAAGAGTCTGCGAAAACTTTTGACTGAGAAACTCACAATCAGCCCATTGATAACAACCCGAGGCCAAAATTTATCTGTGGTGTATTTGTGCAGTGGCTCCGGCGCTATTCAATACCCCTAACTCCAATCATTCTGTTCCTCTTCAATCTGCACTTTATTCCGATTATTTTCAGTACGATTTTGTTCATCATTTTCCATAAGGACTCTTCTATTCCTAATTCACGCCATCTCAATCCCCCCTTTCCTCTTCTGGAAAACATTAGGAAAATACATCCTATCGAGATAATACATGTCTCCTCCAACCTTTCTCCTCCACTCTTGCCAGTCCCCATTCCATCCCTCTACCTTACCTCCGAAAATGTAATTCATTACCAATTCCGTTCTACCGTCGAGGAGCTTCTCCCGATGGATTCGGCCCTTCGCTGAAACATCCACCCCCTTGTATTTTCTCTTTTCGTCCTCGCTTAGACTTTTCCACTTTGCACTTATAATCTTGCTTTTTTCTTGTAAAGAGACACTTGGTTCCAAGTCGCCAAACTGGTACTTGAAGAAGGTCTGGAATGGTGTGATGGGCACTTTTCGGGCCGAATTGAATGCTTGGAGTTGGGCACAGTAGTCAGTTTTGCGTCGACTTCTCTCCTCGTACATAAGTTTGAGCTCCCTGGGTAGATTGTCGAACTGGTCAGAATGAGAGATTTTGTTCCCTTTATAAAGACCCTCTTTTCCTATTCCAATTCCCTCCTCTTTTTCTATTCCAGTTCCCTCCTCTTTTTCTATTTCGTTTCCCTTCTCTTTTTCTTTTCCAATTACCAACTCATTGTCTACTCCCTCCATTTTCAACCCCTCCTCCCATAGATTTTGTTCCCTCCACTCAACCTCTCCCTCCCAGAGCCTTTTTGCAGTCACTTGCGACTTTGTAAGTGTCAAAGCCTCAATTATTAGTGCATCATAGATGTCAACCCCAAACATCCACCTCATTCTCAATTTATCCTTGATAATTTCCCACGGGTACAACCACGCATTGTAATATGGATTGAGTCCATCATGGCAATCGACCATCTTATATGCCTCCTCTATTCTATGTAAATGAATGTTCACTGCCGGGTGAGAAGTCAAAAATACCCTTTTCTGTTCCGGCGAAAGCAACTTCCATGCCGTTCTATTGGCATTCACCGAATGGTACCCAGCTACCTTAGAGAATAAGTCGATACCACTGACCTCATTTCGTACAGCGAATGAGAGCGGATCTTTTAGTAGAAGATCTGGGGAAAACAACGAGTAGGGTTCCGGAAGAATACCTGCTACTTTTAGTTTTCGAAGGGCTTTTGTCAGAAGCATAAAGTAGAATCCATTCAGATAATGGAGATTACCATCCACAGAAGTTGGAGGTCTGTACAGGAAGAATCTGGGGAAGATGAGATGGACGAATGTCTAGATATAGAAAGAACGAAGCTAATGAGAGAAGACTTACAAAAATCTGAACTGAGTCAGAAACTAAAACTCAATTAATCGAGAATATGAAGAAACCTACCATTCAATTGCAACTTCGCTACATTATGCTTTCCCTATTAACTCCTCACATGTAAGCGTCTCGTTCCAATAACTGAAACAACTTGATATGCAAAATATCCATGCGTCCCTCCAGATCCATCTCCACGTCGCCCCTAACTCCACCCTGAACCCGCAAAATATTGACTTCTTCCTCACCCAACGCTATACCCCGAGGCGAGATCGTCAGCTGTACGTAAACGCTCTGGAATACACAGAGTTGGAGCACAAGAATGGCCAAATCACATGCCAAAAGCTCCACAAGCCCCAACTTCCATAACCGGAGCCACCAGGGATCCGCCATCAGATAGTTGGAAGGGCCAATTTCGCCCATGAACGACAAGCAATACCACAGACCGAAACTTAGGCGGGAAAGCCGCCCTGCCCCAGCCTCTGCCTGTAAGAACACCACTACAAACAAGATATGCATCACTGCCACCACAAGAAACTTCCAGTAGATGAAATGGGTCAATCTGGACTCCAAATGGTGAGCCCAGGCTCGGCGATCAAAGGAAACGCCCGTCAGTTCGGCGTGTCTTTCCTGTGCAGACATTACGTCGCTGAAAAGCGTTCGAAAGCTTCTGTTTCGGTCGGTGATTTCATCGACATGAAGCAGCTGTTGAATTATCGCATGGAGAAAGAGCGGCGGCAACGACGATGAGTAGCAGTACTTCACAAACTGGTAACCGATGATGAAATAAGTTAGAGAGTTGAGCTGGCCGAGGAGATGGCGCTGGGCGGCGGTTTTGGCTCCCACTTGCTCTTTCTGTTCAAAGATTAGTTGGGGAGGTAGCTCCACGGGGGGCGACGGAAAGTTTTGGGAGTTATCGTGATTTCGCGATGTGGACAGAGACGGGATGGAAGTGCCTGGGAATGCTCCGGGCATCGGAGACCAATCCATGGTGATCTATGGATAAGTAGTGTAGATTGGATAGATTGAGGTGTGGTTGAGGGTAGTGTAGATTGGATAGATTGAGGTGTGGTTGAGGGTAGTGTAGATAGTGGGGGGACGAGAAATGACAAGGGGAAGAAAGAATAGGGAAAAATGGAGAGAGGAAAATGGGGAAATGAGTTAGAGGTTATTATATTCATTTGAAATTTATGTTTATTTGTTGTTGTGGCCCGTTCTTCGTGTGTTGGTACTCTTGGGATAGATTGTTGCTCGTTGAAGCAGGAGTGAGGAATTGGCTGCGAATTATGATGGAACGAACTGGAAGAAAAAAACATAGAAGATTCAGCGTGGAGTGAAGAATACTAAAGAAATCGTTTCTGCACTTGAATTTAAGGGGCCTTGGGGTAGTAGATGTCTTGGAATTCAACGTCCATTCTAGAAGGCATCACGAGTCGCTTAGATAGTAGCGAGGAGCATTGGCCAAAAAAGACTCCATACCCAAGAGTAATTGGAAAGACATGGACATGTGATCCTGGGACTTAAATGAGTCTCAAATGGGAGACATTGTAAGGCGTAAGCGAAACAAAGTTGTAGGCGAAGAGTGATCAAATGGTTGCCTAGCTATTAGTAAGAGAATTGCCCGTCACATACATAAAAGTAACAAGGTGAATACAGACTTAAGAAAAGATGGTATAATAGAGTGGGAAGTACCCTATTTAGTGTGATTGTAGCCGATGGCTGGTAATAGAAGAAAATCGATGTCTCCTTTCGATAATCTTGGTAGAAAAACTCCTTTGCTCAGCAAAGTCGAGAGCTAACTTGTGACAGACAGAGCAGAAATGAGACCACCGCTATATATTCTTAATGTGCTATGATGCATATTTATCATTTGGTAGAGGGCCGTAAGAGATGAGGTTTACTCGATGTTTAGACCACCATATCGCAGGAGCGGAAGCTTCAACAAACAACGGCCGGGAAATCGTCCAAGTAGATGAGCAGCAGTGTATTTGACAGAGTCACAGGCAGTCGTAAGGGCTGTGCTTCTTGGAAGAACTGATGGAATGATGAGGTTGCTGGATGACAAAATACTCTATTCAGATATAGAGAACAGATAGAGCTACAAGACTACAACGCATCGAAGAAGTGTTCCGAAACCGCAGCAAAGAATAGCAAATTTCTTATGAGGTGGAAGGATTAATACCAACAATTCTCTTGAATGAGATGAGCTCTCCCTATCGAGAAATGGGCTGACTCCAAATGCCATCCAAATGCCATCCAAAGAATACGGCAGATTCAAACTTTAAATTGACTTTTCGCACCGTCAGTATACGTCTGCGAAAACGTACGATCTTTGCCCTTGGAGGGGGACGAATCGACTGGTCATTACGAACAGATGTGTACGATAAACTCAAAAATCATCGTGATTTGCCGAGGAACCCATTCCGCAGTAGCTGTTGATGCACGTATCGTCAGATTAATTGAGTAACGGCAAACTAAATCGGCATGCGAGATTGAACATGGGCAACTACATTGAGAAACGATTCGGTGCACTATTGGCCGATGCATTGATCGGCATACAGACGTAGATAGAACGGAAACAAACGAAGAGAATCTAGTCCTCGATATTTTCCTTCTGGCAAACAATGGTTCAGAACTACTGATGGCCAACCCGCCCTCGAACATATCTGGAATTTTTCCTGCAAACATTGGAAGTCACCAATTACTTCCTGAAATTACTCGATTGAGAAGTTGGCCGATGGCTTAAAACTCCGCATGGAGCAGATTGACACGCATATTCGAGATGTTCCGGGGTGACGCAGTCTTGATTGGGGCAACGGCTCGCTGCCCATTCCGCAGCGTAAACTGAAACCAAAGAGGGCGTGACACGTAAATGGTAAATGTGTCACCGCCCCGCATTTTGCAGGCTTCAATATGGAGAAAAAAGGGCACTATGTGTAGGCTCAATCTTTTACGATGTTGGGCGGAAAAACTCATTGCATGACAGCCCTGGCAACACCGCGGAAGCCGCCCCACCGAGGCATTCCATCACAATAGCACTCGCACCCGCTTCCCCTTTGTGGAATCATGCAGTGTTTTATGCCGTCCGCATAAAAGCAATGAAGTTCTGTATGATGCTAATGGTCCGTATCGGCGCAGAACTGGTAACCTGCAGGCCCGCTGTCCATGCGCGCCTTACTGTACAATTAGGAACAATAGAGTTAATGAGATACGTCGTTTGAAAAAAAAACTTCTTCTTAACAGGATTTCCGTGGGGTAAACAAAGGATTCTAGAACACTTTTTTGTACCGAGGAATTTACTCTATTCATCGCCAATGGGCTATTACAAAAAACTGTTGCCTCTACGCTTTAGCT